>JAIPRL010001204.1:0-92464 GCA_025469235.1 Pemphigus obesinymphae | reverse complement strand
GTTAAAAGGGGGAGGGGGAGACCGAAAAAGAGTTGGGGGGATGTAATGGCGAGTGATATGAGGAAGGTGGGAGTAAGTGAAGAAGATGCGGGAGATAGAGTTAAGTGGAAGTGTAGGACCAAGATGGCCGACCCCAAATAGTTGGGAGAGAAGGCGAAGGAGAAGAAGAAGAAGAAGAATTATAAAAAAAAAAATAATAATAATATATATTTCCATAGTCACCAAATCAAGGGGGACATTGTTAATTTGATTACTAGAGAAATAATATATATTAGTAATTTTATTTAATAATTGTTTATAAATAGTTACTACTTAGGTACAAGGATGATAGAAAACAATAAATCCAGCAAGCTCGAAAGGTGTGTTTTTTCCTTAAATCTGTCAATTTGTCCTTACAATATTTGTTTCTGTGATTACCTGCAATATCAATATTTACAATTTGTATTCATTTTGCAGGCTTATGTATTTATGTATTTATACAAATATATAGAAGGTAAAAGAAATTGTTTTAAAATTGTTTATAGAATTATATTTCATTGTTTAAAATATCTTTAGAAACTGGGAATTTAGCGTTCTTGCAAAGTGGGCATTCCAAATTACTATTTTTATGCTTATAACAATATTTTATGTAAGCAGTTTATAACAATTAACAAATAACTATTACTACCGCATTTCAAATATGCCCGTTTTAAATTTTTATTCCTGCCGTTCCCGTTTTAGTCAAAGAGGCGTATTGTATTATAAAGAACAAATACGGCATTTTATAGAGGAAATTTAGGTGCACCGCTGTTTTTGAGTTCAAACATCCTACAACTTAAAATAATAATATTGTTTTTACTTTTTTAATTTATTATAATCATATTTTCAGCAACAATCATTACATACAGACTTTTAAAATATAACTATTTAAAATAAAACTAGAACTCAAAGTAGTTGCTTGTCAGTGGATAGCAATTCAATTCTATAAAAAATACAAATGTATTTACTATGACATATAAATACAATTTTCTTTGTATTATATTAATATAATATGGTTATATTTTTTTTAATTGTCGTTATATATAATAGTTTATACATATATTGATCGGTAATTAACAATAAAGTATAAATATTTTCATTTGGTCCATATATAAATTTTTCTATATCAAATATAATATAAGATTTATTCTAGAAATTAAAAGTTCAAAAAATTTAAGGTGATACTTTTAATGTAAAAAATAACTGCATGATATTCATTAACTCAATAAAAAAAACTCCATCAAATTGTTAATAAAAATTAAATATAAAATATAATTTTGTTATTTAAATGTATTATAGTTCAATCTAAATGTTGTCTTGAAAATTAATTTCCTCTCTCAACGCCAAAAAAAAAATAAATCTTAGAATAAATGGAAACTAGTCTTGCAATATATCGTAGATACAATGACACCAGGTCGATTTATTTTATTAAAATAATAGTTCTGTAAATATAAAACTAACAGTTTTACATTCTCTTATAGCCCAAACTCTAACATACTCAAGTTTAAACAACCTTCACAAATTAGGAGAGTCAAATATAATTCTTGATAGCAACAATAACCAAAGCTACCAAATTATTGGACGGGTTTGGTCATTATGGCCGGATTTCACCAGAGACCAGATGCCACCAGTGAGAAAAATGTCATTGGCTACCTGATTTGCTACCTGGAAGTCGAACCGAGGACCTCGTACATCGAAATACGCATTTCGACCACTCAACCACAGTCGACCCTCTAACTAATAAATACAGTGCAATACAAAATTTTTATTTTCTCATAATAGTACCCCAGTTCAGTAGATGTGATAAATAAATATTCATAGATCTTTTTATACATTTCTTAGGCAATTCCTATTATAAAGTCAACAAATTAACTATTTTTAATTTAAGGATTAATATATCTTCAAAAATTAAATTTTATAAACATAAACAAAGTTCAGAAATCCCAATTTAGGAGAGTGAAAAATTCCCGGTTTCTAAACGTATTTTAATAATTTCATATACAATTTTAAAACAATTTTTTTTTACCTATTAAATTATATAAATATATTATATATATAATTTAAATATTGATTTTAATAACTACGACACTGAGTGATAAGGACGGTTTTTTGAAAAAACACACACTTAGATTGGGCTAGATTTTCCATATTATATCTTTCTATTAACTACGAATAACAAAATGTAAAGACAATTAATTGTTAAATTGACAATATCCCTCATAACTATGTACTAGTAAGCTTGTATTTAAAAACGCAAAGGACATTATTTTACTTATATGAAAAATATTTTAATATATTTTGCATAACTGAATGAATAATGCCATTAAAAACAATCCGGTAGCTCCCTTGCTCCATCCAGAATCTAAAAGTAATAAAATATTAAGTTATAAATTTTGAACTATAATTATAACTACTATAGGGTCTAAAATAGTGTTTGAAATTTTAGATGGTATATTTTTAATTGACTTTTTATTTATTTATTTTTATTTATAGAAAAAATGTTTAAAAACACATTTACTTGGTAATTGTTTAATTTAAAATTTAATGATTACTTTTGAATACTATTAATTATTTATATTTATTTAATAAGGATAATAAAGTATGTCTCTAATTATAATACGTTACATTTTCAGAAATACATTATTTTTTACGTTAGTATATACTATATAGTAAAATAGTTTTTTTTATGTTCTTTAAAAATCGATTACGCCTATCACATATACTCGTATTTAACTTGATTTGATAATTGGCGTTTGTACTATTTAAAATAAATTTTTTAACCACCTCTTTTATGATTATGTGTTGAGTGACACATACACTACCGTTATAATAATAGTGTACGTGTGTTATTTTAATATTTATGTAATAATAAATTATTATTGCTATACAACATTAATTTATCATACTCATGGTTATTTATTATCACGAATATTATACTTAATTTATCACTACATAATACATACATAATGTTACATAATTTATTTATACCATTAATATAGTGTTGGCGACAAACTATTATGATTTTAAATATGACAATTGTAGTGCATACATCAATGTAATATAAATATATTATCATATATACCTATGTTTTTTTTTCTGGCATATACAACTAACAAATTACGTCGTTTTCTCCACAAATAATTTCTGTGTACTGAGTATAGACAAATATATCGTTTATATAATTCGTACCTATAATAATTAATGGCGATTAATGCATACAATTTGTACGCCATGCAATTTATCATTACAAAATAATCGTACCGATAAGTTTAACCACGAATCTATGCAACATAATTTCATCTATAACGCCATCTGGCTCGGATATAGCTAACTTCAAAACTTAAATTCGCACCAAATAGTATTTCAAACATCGACATTATGTTAAATATTATTATTCCATTAATTTTGTGTTATTACGACAACAATAATTGAAGTTCAAGACACGCTTAGAGCGGTTACACACGATGACACGCGACGCTGCGCCATGGTCGCGCCGTCAAAAACGTGTAGCCAGCACAATCACTTCCAAATGCACTTCCATGTTTCTTATAATCCTACGACCATTTTAAAAACATAATAACACTAAAATGGAAGTCGAAGGGTTAGCATATGTAGTTTTATCATTACAGTCAAATAATACATAGCCGAAATATAATAAATAATTTGAAATGTTGACTATATCAACTTATCGTTTTACTACAGGATTATTTAATTAATTTTTCATTGATTAACGACAAATAAATATGAAGAAAAAGTTTTCAACTATTTAAGAATGTCAATAAATTCATATGATAAATTATTGGAACACAACACAGGTCAAGACGAGTTCCAAATTTCAGACCAATTTTCAATCTCGACAGTTGATTTTTCCATATAAATATTTCAAGTGTCCATTTAAGAACAATTAAATGAAAATAACCCACGTTTCTACATTTAAAACCATGTGAAACCATGTGATCACACCATTTATCAAGTGAACTTTTGTCTCACAAATTGCCATCAACGGCCAGTCACGTGTGAAAACCTTAATTTGTTATTATTTTTTTTGTGGTAAGAGTGATACGACTATGGCAGCGACGTTCTTAAATCAAATATTTGGCAAATAACTCCGATCTACAACACAGCTCTCGAAATTATGTAGCGATATCTCTGTAGGAGTCGGTAAATATTATTCCGATAACAGCCGCTACTGTGCCGGTGTATTGTAAAGGTGCCTTGACCACCGTTGTTGGTCAGTAGCAGTAGCGGTTTTACGGCTTGGAAAAGGTGGATCAACCCCTTAAAAAAAAAAACGCTTAGAAGTTTAGCGTTTTTTTATATGCATAAAGTTATCAGTATTAATACATATCAACAATATTAATGAAACATTTGAAATAAAAAAGTAAATATTATATTAGCAGTTAAATCTTCTTCTACTTCTTTTTCTCTTTCGCTCTCTCTCTCAACTATTTGGTGTCGGCCACCCTTGTCCTCAACTTCTATAAAATTCAATATCCAGTATCCTTCCCTACATTTTATTTTATTTTTTTATGAATTTAGTTTTTCCCTCTGTCCTTCCATATATATTCCCTTTACTACTCTTACTATTTTTGTTTCTTCCCTCATTTAGAGGATGCTGTACATTCGCTTTAACGTCATTAAGACATATTTTCGCTTTCTAAGTTCCACTTGTTTCCTAGTTATCGTAGATTAAAAATGTAAATAGAATATGATAAATAAGAATATTTACTATGGACAAATATAGATTTTTTAGTTTTAAAAATGTTTTCAAATTTTTATTAAATTTGAAAATATGAAAATATGACGATTTTAAATTACAAATTTTAGATGTTTAAATATACATATCGATCAAAAACTCTATGCTCATTCTTAGTTAAGTTCTTATATTTTATTAGTATAATTATTTCTCTTTTATGATAACTTTTGATCAAACTGAGATCAGATAGCCAAAAATAGTTTTTGAACCAATGTCGTGTTTATACAACAATAAAAAGAATGGTACAGATATGAGACTATTTTTAGATTATCTTTAAAATATATTTAATATTTTAATTGTTAAATTTTCATTATTCAAAACTATTCTTAAAAAGTGCATACATAAAACCCCTTAGGAATGGTTAATACAGCGTCCTCTTGAAACAAACTCTAGCCATCTCAATCTGTTTTCCCTTATTTTGAAACTCTTATACTATCCTTTTTATATTCATTTCTTATTTTTTTCTCTTTAGTTACTCCACTTGTCCATCTTAAAGTTGTTATCTCTGTCACACGCATATCCTTTTCTATCTTCTTATCCACTGTTCAATATTCATACATCATTACAGACCTCATTACTGTCTTATAAAATCTACCTTTTAATCTAATTAGAAGTCTCATTTCACACAAAATACCAGAAATTTCTCTCCACTTTAGCCACCAACACTTGGTCTTAAGTTTCTTTCTATCTTTCTATCTTCCTCAAATCCACTATTCTTCTGTAGAAGATATCCTAAATACTTGAACCTTTCAAACTCCTCTATTACATTCCCTACTTAATTTCATTATTTGCCTTTCCTTATTCACTCCGTGTTCTCTTTCTCCAAAATCTCACTCTATATATGCTGTTTTACCCTTGCCACTCTTTAATCCTTTCCCCTCGAGAGTTTCCCTCCACTCTTCCCGTCTAATATTCACTTCATCGAGACTATCACCCATCAACAGTATACCATCTGCAAACAGTATGCACCATGGTACCTCACTCTGTATATCCTTTGTTATTTCATACATTATTAGGAAAAATAAATAAAGACTCAAAGTCAAACCCTGATGCACTTCAACTCTGATAATAAAATCCTCTGTTTACTCTCTTAGTATAGAGTTTACAAATTCTTTACTCATGTAATTGCCCCTTTCATCCATGTCCTCAATTGCATTCTTGTACACCATTGTAACCCTTCCTTAATTAATGTCCATTTGGAAATCTCTCTAGAAATCGTATCATACTCCTCATTCGCTAGATCAATAAATACCATACACACATTATTGTTATTATGATATTAGTTTAACAGTAGCGATGGATTAATAAAATCATTCCGTCAAATTTAAATATATAAACAAATTATTAATCGATGTGTAGTGTATCACATTTCTGAACGCAAAGAAATAAAAATATAATACAACGTATTATTTTTTATCTTTTTTTTTTTTTTCTTAATAGCCTATGTTTTGATAGAAATAATGAAAGCTACGCACATTATAGGATACGTCAGTATATATTGGGTAAGATAAATAAAACGTACGGATGATAGTATTACATAGATTATGAATAGGAGCGGCGGCGTGGCAGAACAATTTGCGAGTCACTGTTCCGACAACAAACCGCCACTGGACGCGATAAGGCCATCCGCACAATTTCGCGAGCCGTACCGTAGCTCGTAGTCGTCGCAGTGTGCACCCACGTTCGAGATGACGAATCGTAATGCGGGCAACCTATATTTATAATAGATAAGACGTTCAAAAGGAGGTATTTTCGCGTGTTCCCGGGGAAACGTTTCAAAACCACTTGCGGTTCATTACACGCGAATAACGTGACGTATCTCTCCCATAATATTGTCGCTGGCCGAATTTCATACAACCGTATCTCTCGCTCTCTATTATTATTCAATTTACGGCTCAGCCACGCGGGTGCGAGAAGTCTTCGCCCGAATCCTATATACCGTGCGCACCGTTCCTCTCCTACCCGCCCCCCCTCCCATCACGCGGCAACGTCATTGTTTAAACCGAATTCGAGTGCAAATTCCGTGGCTCGAGAACAATTCCGGCTCTTAAATTGTATAACAGTAATTATTAAACCGCAGAAAATAAAGGTATCCTGTATGTATGCATGTACACGTATATATATGCATGTGTGAGTGCGTGCGTGCGTGCGTGTATATTATATATACTGTAATCTGACAATAGGGTAGGTAATAAATTAGGACCACACTGTGGTGATAGTGCGGGCGGTCGCATAGGGGTGGTCTGGTGGATTTTGATAATTCTCGTCGTCGCGGCAGCAACGGAGGCGGCAGTAACTTTGTTAATCCGACCCGAAGGACCATTGTCCGAAACACAACACGACCCGAAACCCTTTCTACCGCCTTTATCGCGACTAGATTTTATATTATTTTCATTTTTTTTTTTTTTTTTTTTTAGCACCTCCCCGAAGTGGGACCGAATGTTTGGAGTATTTCGCATTTGGCTGTGATTATAGTATTATCGTGTGCTTGTAATATTAGATTTAAACCGAAAAACTCAAAACTGCTTTTGAGACGGACAGTATTCACGTACTCTCCCAATACGTAATTGGCCGCATTTTTCGAATATTAGAATTTAGAATTTTAAATAATACTATAATGTTTTTATTCATCAATGTTTTAATTTATCTATAATTATCATCTTATCTAGATAAAAAGTAACAAGTTATCTAAACGGTTATATTAGATAATAATTTTATACATCCAGATAATTTTTAAGTAATATAATTTCCATTATACATTTCCGATATGGTTAATAATTATGGGTATACTTTTAATTGTAAATACTTATTTTTTATCTATACATTTATATGAAATTATTTTTATTTTTAACATTAAATTGTTTTTTTTTTTTCAGGTTATTATATATACATGTTAAATATATAAATATATACGACATATAACTACGTAAATGGTAGGCACCTATATAATATTGTGATATATGAATAATTTAGTGTTCATTACCCGGTAGGAATTCTGAGGACCAAGCTAATTGCATATGTGATGAATAGGTGCCGATATTTTATAAGTAAATATTTGAATAGTTAGTTTCACATAGTATGTAAAAGTTTAAACTATATTCCAAATTAATTATTTATAATTATTATTTAAATCGAAGTCAGTGAATATGACGGATAGGTATCAACAAAGTATTTTTTATTATATATATTATGTTGTATTATGTATCCAATTTAGATAATATATAATTGGGTACCTACATGAGATATAAATTATTGGATCCATTAATGTTGAAATTATATTTTATCCAAACAAAATGGTTTAAATATTTTCCGTTATAATGAGGAAATATGTATCATAATTTTCAAGGAATCTTTGTTTGTATATTTGGCTTCCCTAAATCATTCTTTGAGATATTTAATACATGATAGGTAGATATTATTAAAATTATATAAATAATTAAATACAAGAAAATAAATTAACATGCAAAAAATAAATCTAAAATCATTTTATCTGATAACCTAGATAAAAAGGAAATGTATTTATCTTTATATCTATATAAAATTGTATTTATCTGAGCAAAACACAAATTATGGAATAATGATATCATGGACATTCTTTCAAAATATATATATATATAATTATAAAAATAACTAATTTGACAAATTTACAATTATTCATTAGTATTTAGGATAATAACCAAATAGATAAATAGATAGTAGCTAAATCCAATATGAAAAAAACTTATAATCAAAGAATAACAAAAGCATAATTAGTAATATTACTACCAATTAAATAAACAAAAATGTAATTAAATATTATTTCTTTGTAAAACATTAAAAAATTTAATTATACCTTTATAAGTAAATCCAACTGTTTACATTTTATAACAAAAAGTATTCATAAACTTTGGATTAACTTTAAATTATAAATTTCAACACTTTAATGTCTTTAACAAAATAAACTTTAAGAGAAATAAGTAAATTAAATACATATTTTCCCATAGTTTAAATTGAAAAAAAATTTTAACCAAACATGAATAATACAATAAAACTAGTCTTCATTTTTTGCCAAACCTGTAAATTGGAGCAAAGAAAGAATTATTTTTAAACTATTTTCATTAGCTAAATAATTTTAGCATATAAGAATAAATTATAATTTATTATTCAATATTGAATGTATGAAAATGTATGAAATTCAATCATGTACGAATAAAAATGGAAAATTGAATTTTGTATGTATGTATAGTCATAATGTATACTATTTATACACTAAAATATAAATTGAAGCAAAATGTTCATTAATGATAATTCTATAAGGTAATCTAATTAATAAATCAGATTAAAAAATAATTAATAAGATTTACGTACACAATTTTTCAGATAATTCTTTCAAAAATGTTAAATTTAAAAACAATAAAATTAAGTTGTTGCCAAATAAATTATTGAATAAAAAAAATAAATTGGATATAAACGAACCTATAAAGTAAAAAGTTATTTTGAATATTATATAATATGTAAAACGTAGGTATCCGAATATATAATTCATTTCCCGTCTACGTATGGGATACAACTAATCACAGCTAGAAACACTATTAATAATGACTCTACTATGTACTAACTACTATTATAACATTTGCATTATGGTCACCAATATTTATTTGTTTAAACTTGGAAGTTGAAAACTTGATAGTTTTCTAAAAACTGCATATACGTTATTACGCCGAAGTCATTAAATCCTCTTATAAGACCACCCAAAAGGCCAAATGACCTCAAAGTTTACAGGAGTAGTATTGTTTAATAACCATTCTACCACTATTCTGGGTTTCTAAATATTAACTCCTATGTGAAATGTTTGGCCGCGACGTTTAACGGAAATTTAGATTCACACACCCTGGCCGTAGTCAACTTTAGCACTGGCTCTACAGGGAGTTTTTGACTTTACCGAAATACACAACAAATTGCCGAATCGATTAATGTGCAATTTACGGTTCTAAAATTGAGTAAAACCGCACATCGTAATATACCACCTATATATTGAGTTTATAATTCTATATTAATTTCATGTATATAAAATATAATACAGATATTAATATTTCAAATTCGACATTTATGATGGCCATGGCTCAATTACGTAGTATTATACTCAATGTTACGGATTATCAGTTTTTGGATTATAGAACCAAAAAATAAAACCGTAAAAACTAAAAGTAGTTTTAAAACTAGTACAGTTTTAGTATAATATTTCTTAATTAAATTTCGAATCAATTAATATAAATAGTATTGTTAGCTTTGTAGGAGCACCATCTATATGTCATAATATCCTCCGTACCACTTGTTATATGGATCTCTGCATCGGATTTTCAACGTAAACCGTTAACAAATCACAATCGATCCGTGAACGGATTATCTAGAATTCTAGACCGTATAATATTATTCACCGCGACATCGAGGGGCTCTTTGATCCAAATTTCGGAAACTTTCCAAATTAATCATTGCCCACTTGTGTACGGATCATGTCCAATTTCACGGTGAACAGCAGACTCCAGTGAATTACAGATCGTTGCTGTACTTCGTGCGCGTGTAAACGATTCGCAATTAATTTTAACCGCTTTTGCGTATAAATAATAACGACCGATCGGTACACTAGCTTTATACAAGTATTTACATGGTCCATCGCCAACGTTTACTATATATATTTTGACCTCCCGAGGTCATATCGTCAATGGCATGTGTTTTTCGTGCACTTCAACTGCCCGTGTCATTTAGGTCATGTTACACTTAAGGATACATACGGATGGTCTATTTTCATTTCAAAACTGACAGCATAATGAGGTTTATTGGAAAAAAAAAAGATATTACTTATTTAATAAATATGCGAATATTACTATAAAAACCAATTCTAAAATATTTTGGGTACATATTCATTTTTAATTCTGAATTTATTAACATTTCATATGATTTTCGAAAAATTAATAAATTGTTAAATACCATAAATATAAAACATTTTTTTCCAATATTTAACACGCCATATTTGGCATCAATTTGCACGATGAACTCTGAAATTTACACGCCACTATTTTCCATAAGTATTATAATAATATATTTTAATATTTACTATTGGACTTGGTCATTAATATTACATATGTCATAAGTAGGTATATTACTGAATAATCATTATTTAACATACAAGAGAATTTCAGGAAAATTTTTCTTTGTACCCAAATATATTTAGTCGTAATAATATCAAATAAATTGACTAATTAACAATACTATGGATTGTGTTTAAATGTACACAGAGAAAAATACTTAATACCTATGTGAGTTTTATTAATATTTATTATTTTATATTTTATTAATACCTATGTGGTACCTATGTGAGGCACTGGAAAATGTAATTTATTTATTTATTATTATTTATTATATTATATAATATAAAAATTCGCAAGCCAGGACAGTTTGGTCTTTGACATGAATAGACTTTATTTCTAAGTTGCCATATAACTCCCGAAATCGAGATCCACGTTTGTTACATCAAAAGTAAGAACATGACTTTAAATATACTTTCTCCAACAGTTTTTTTTAAAAATGATAAAAAGTTAAAATGTTTAAACATATCAAATTAAAAATAAATTAAGTTTATATACTAGTAATAAAAAAAATGTCTGAAAAACACAGTTTATGTTTCAAAATAATTTAATTCCTTTCATTTAAGTGAAGCATTGAAAGAGTTATAGATAAAGAGTGGATGGTAGTTTTATATATTTTTAAACAAATATCAAGAATAAAAATAATAAAATCAACACATTACTAAAAATTAAATCGACATAGAACCATTTATAAAACACTTTTAAAACATATTTAAAAATTCGAAATTGTTAAATTTCCATTTTTCAAAATATTATAAAAATTGCCTATACAAACGCCGTCAAAAACCAAGCGTTTCAACATTCTTTTAAGAGGATGCTACACACACATTTCAGCGGTATTAAAATACGTTCACATTCTACAACTACAACTTCTCTCTTAGCAATAGCAGAGTCAAAATATATAAAAAAAATGAAAGCTGAGAATATTTACTATATCGTAACGTGGTATTTTATATTTTTTATGTTTTTTTTTAATTTTAAAATTTCAATCACTGATTGTATGCTTTCTTGAGAAATCGTAGAAAGATGAAATTAAAAATATATTATAGAGAACAAAATTATCTAGCGTCCAACGTAGTCCATTTTTTACATGTATATATGATACGAGTTATGTATACTACACCGAAGCTACGCTCAGAATCGTTTTACTAAATGCAATGATTTATCATTGCTTTCAAATTCAATACATCCACCAAAAGTACCCTGCCCAGTAGCGAAGTGCATCCACCAATACTGACACCCGACGAGCGAAGTGCTTCCACAACCTACTGACCGGCTTTTTTTCATTTTTATACTATAATTAAAAGTTTAAATCGTTTAAAACTTCTAATATTTTCAAAATTTTAAACATTAATACCTAATTAAATAATAATCAGTTTAAAAAGTGCTTCGATCATTGTAAATAAATAAATTATTGCCTCGTAAATGTTATGAAAAATTGGAATATTTTTTCCAAGTTGAAATTTATGTACTCATTGTGACGTTCTGATGAAATTAGAATTGTCTATTTGAGTGAAAAATATACATTTTTTCGTGGTTATAAATTTCTGGCATGTGCACGCGGGTAGCGGGTGCCTGTAATGACACTCTGTGTACTTTAAATACGGGTTACTAACACTAATTATCGCATATGAACCACACATACACAAAATCGTACAAAGAAAATATGATAAATTGCCTAAATAATACTCCTTAGAGTAAATTAATTAGTAGTAAATAATTATTTGAAATTAGGGCACTCTGCTAAGTAAACTGTACGAGTTTAATTACACGGATTTTAATTTTGAAAACGGATTTTTATTCGTTAACATGTTTACTTGGGATTAATCATGATGATTATTATCATTAATATTACAAAAAATATGTGTTTTATAGTAAAAAGATGAAAAACTATAAAAATGGTTTTATTGTTCATCAATAGCATAGCCAAAAAAAAACGAATTTTAAAATTTGTCTCAATTAAACCACGATAGACGTGTTAATAATTTCAAATCCATTTTCAGAATTCAAATCCATCAGACTCAAGTAACACAATTTTCTAAGGCCACTTCATGTTTTTATGTCGCTTTACATGACTTGAAAATAATCGTATATAACATATTTTGACACGTGCTTGCGCGTACAAAAGTTACGGCTGTATATCTAGTAGCAATGCTACAGGGTGTCGTGACGGTAGTAGATACGAATCTACAAAATACCACGATTATTATTAAATTATCTATTATAACATTTTATAATAGATATTATGTATTACGTATACTGGTGGATTACATCAAAATCCAAATTGATTTATATTATAATATTTGTTCATTTTTCATTCATCAGTAGACCACAGTGTATTTATTCCCCACTTTTTTCTTCCGTGTTTATATTATTTTATTAATAATATATATACAAATAAAAATTTAATTACTTGTTGGTTATAATGAAAAAAAAAAAAAAGATTGTCGATATGGACCAAAAGGAAGACCTTATTTGTCTACGAGTGAAAAGCGAAAAGCAAATATTAATATTATAAATAAAATGGCAAGTTAATAAGTATAGAAAGGTATATAATTTTATATTTTTATCATAAAATATATATATATATATATATATCAATAACAGAATATGGATTTATAATTTTATATAGAAACGGAGAACAAATCAAGTTTAGGCATCATGCGATATTTTTAATTACACTTTTTTTATCGGTCACCCAAGCTAAAAACTTCAAAAATTGTCAATTTTAAAATTTTGAAATATATTTTTATTTCAATAAAAAACTATTACTATTAATATATAGTATAATTAATATATATTTACTATTATTAGAAATACTTACTACTAATAGATACCTACTAATATTTAATTACAGTCAAATTAGATTTCATCTATCGTATCATCTATCTATCATATTTACTTTTTTCTTTATAGCTACAAACCTTAAAGAATTCGGAAATATGTTCCTACTTGTTTTCTGAATAAACCAAAAATTGGGTTTTAAGTCAAAGTTTTCACATTGTTTTTCTTTCTATTTTCAAAAATCATATTAATATGTAAAGTAATTTTTAAAATTAAAAATTAAAAATAAAAAGTTTTTAACCAATTTAAGGGACTAGTAATTCGCTCTATATTTAGTAAATATGTATCTATTTTTCGCAGTTTTTCATCTAGGTATAACATGAAATATATATATATATATAATGATAGGTGAAATATGGTTTGACCACAGTTTTATTCTTTAATAATTACGTAATAATGATACAAATTGAATTTTTGATATTATATCAAGATTTTGAAATTTTTTTGATTTTATACGTTTTTAGTTGTTTTTTAACCTAACTTTGAAACTAAGAGTGACCATAAAACTATAATTCTATCATTATTTTAAACAAAAAATGCGTGGGCATATAAACTAGTTTCATAAGTAGTTAGTAGTTACATATTGTTTATGTAAATAATTACATTTACTTTGTTACATTTTATTCGCTTTTGAATTTGAAATATTAATACCAAGTATCTTCTGACTTTTTAATCTGAAATTTAAAAATCTGAGAATATTTTAGAAAAAATATAAGTATTGAAATATATTAATAATTGATAATTGATAAGATAACCAATATGTACTCTAAAACTTGAAATAATGCCGGAAATACATCGAAAAATGAATCTTAAAGTTAAATTAGTCAAAAAACGCAAAATAACAATTATATGAAAATAATCAGTATTACCTAAAATACATTTTCCACTTACGGGGCTACGTTTTAAAGCACTAAAAGAAAAATGACTGAAGGTGGAAGTATCTTAGATTTATTATAACACGTAATATCGGATTAATCTTTTATAGTAAGTAATAAGTAAATAAAGAAATTGACCATGAATAATAAATAAAATAAAATTGGTCACAGTACCCGCACATGCGTAGTACTATAGGTACAAAAACTGATTGTACGCACAACGCCACAGACTATAAATAATAATTATTATTGTCATAATATTATCGGAGAGGATTCCAATAGGAATCTCCAGCTCACACGTATACTAATGTTCAAATACACACTCACACATTAACACGACCAAAATGTGCATGCCATATAAAATGCCTAATCATTACTCCTTAGAACAAGCGGTCGGCTGCAGTCCCCTTAAGAAAACCGCTAGAACCACCACCGCTGTACGTCAATAAACCATTTTCATTGACTCATTTGAATTTTGCGCTAACGTTAAAACGTTAAAAGCGGCGAACATAATGAGTTGAAAATTCTAAAAATGGTGTTTCGAATATTGTTGCTCATTAGTTTTAAAATTATTGAAAACATTAGATTATAAAATATTAGATTTTATATTAAATATAACCTAACCTAACCAGTTTACAATCGATAGGACATAGTGAGGATACTGCTTGAAGTTGGCACCACCAGCTATGTTTTCTTCTAGTGGCTCGTGGACTTTGTTGCAAATTCTTTTATTGGCTTTGCAAATTGTTGCAAATTAGTTGTAAAATTTTGACACCGGTTTGGATATGACCGAAAAAAAAAGGTGGGTGCCAACTTCACGCACGTTGTGATGAGTCTGTATTATAGGTACTACAATTTTTTATCTCATAGTGAGCTTAAATTTATTTATTTAATTTGAGTTTAATCAACACAATGAGTTTAAAAATCGTCGGATTTCCCAAGAGGGGGGGGAGGCAGCGTAATGTACGTATCTTTATCACATCTATACTAGAAAATACCAAGTATAACTAGGTACATATATAATATAACCAGGTTTGGATTAAGAGAAGAAAGAGGAGGCCATTGCCCTAGGACATCAACATTTTAGGGACCTCAAATTGTATAATATATATATACCTACTATATAATATACATATTATATATATACTCATATACCTATATATATATATATATTATATTTTTTACCGTATGCTTAAAATACAATAAATAAATATTGAGAATTTAAAAATTACAATCATATTAAATTGATTTATCTATATTATAAAGTAAAACCAAAAAAATATAATTCTAAAAATGCTTATTCTGAACAAATTTCTTAGGTGTGGATTTTATACATTGAACGCGAATATTATGTTCGTGGTTATTGGCGAACAATCTCGAACATGGTCCATAAGTTATTGGTCTCTGGGTCATACTCAAAACCAAAAATAAATATTTGTCCAACAGACACTCAACATGTTCACAATTATATACCTATGTAACCTATTTTATAGAAGTTTAGTAGCAGTATATTACCATAATGCTATTAACCAGAATAAAATTATCGACATTTTGCGCACAATATTATATAATATTTAAACCGATCGCGAACCTATACTCGGGAAAATTTGTCCGTGTTTGAATGCATTCTCGGTTGAAATTCTTGTGGTGAGGACCCACCTAAAGAAAGCGTAAAAACGCGATGAATCAAGCATGTTTAATTTAAGAGGTGTAAGGACTTAACCAAGCTCTAAAATTAAATAATAGATTTTCAATGATGTCTATCTATTGCATACCAGGAGTTTTTATTCGCGTTTTCTTCATAATGTTAGGTAGGTATACTTAGTACTATCAAAATTATACAATTTATTAGGAAAGGAGCATGTAATTGTACGTTCTTGAAATTTTTTGAAGGCTAATAATAAATTTTATAAAACGCTTTAAACCCCGTATATAATCCGTCTATCGTGTAAGTAAGGTACCTACATTCAAATTTCAAAATCAATATAAATATAACAACCTAAAGTTATCTACAAACATTGTTTGCACCAGGTAGGTGAGAAGCCTCGTTAAAAATTATGGCCCCTGGCCCACAAAATGTCATAATCCGGGGCTAAATATAGCCTTAGTTCTATTTATCTCAGATCAGTCGTGTTATGAAAGTTGACAAGTATAACAGAATATAGCAGAATTCAACTAAATTATACTATACTATTATATAATACTTTATATTTTTGAATTTTAGCTTTGTACATTATAATTACTGCAACTATACATGGTAAATTTAGATTCAGAAGCCAGAAATTGTTGCATTGAGTATATGGTGACAAACATTTGTAATTTTTATATGAACTTAAATTAGTATTGTATTATATTATGTACTATTTAACTATATATATAATACTGAACTAGTGCGGTTACCAAATAATATTAAATAGTAGGTTAAAAACTGATTTCACGCCAAAACTAGAATTATTCTAAACTGGTTACATTGAAAAAAAATCACAGGTCTTGAAATAAAGTTAACAAAAATCGATAACCAAAATATTTAGTTAAGCTTTAGCAATTAATACAATTTGAGAACAGTACAATTGAAAATTTTTGAAAAATGTTATCCTGATAATAATAATAATAATAAAACGTATTCGTATTGATGAAATATATATCATTGTCACCATTATTTTGAACTCAACAATTTGATGATTGAGTATATGGTTTATATCGGGATTTTCGTTTATATAAAACTAATAGGTAGAGCGAAAATTGAATGTCATTGAGATTGAAGGTAGAACCATAATGAACTTCAATTGACGTGAACAAAATACAAAACGTATTGCATTTCGATTTGTGACGTTAGATAATGAAAATAAAAACCACACGTGTCATCAAGACTTTCGGCAATATTCACTCTTTGTTGTCTAAGAATATAAACAAGAAAGTCTTTAAAAACGAATGATAAATGGAACCCATATTATAATGTGTATGTTGAACTTTGTATTTTTGTTATTTCAACAGGAATTGGTATTAGAGAGGACCACTGTCCACATTTGCATAAACGTACGCTGTTAGTTTTTTTCTTTTTTTCCTCGAAACCCTGTGGAGGCCACGCTGCATTGTCTCCAGTAAGTGTGGAAACAATAAAAGGGTGAGAGCGAGATAGATACAACAAAAAAAATTATATTTGCAACCAAAATTATAACTAAACGCGACGACATTTGAATGCACAAAAGGAAAAGGGACTGACCGCCGGCGCACGTACTTTGAATTTATTATTCAATGGACCTTTCCGGTGTGTAAAAGGCCATGGAGAAGTAACCCCAGCGAGGGCATGCATTTAAAGAAAGGGTTTTGGAGATGAAGGTATATAACAAAAAAATGTTGTACCTCTCTATAGTCACAAAGCGTGCAAAATAAATAATTCCCAAAGCTTCTATTCTTCCATTATTATGATTGTTGTTATTGTAATTTATTAAATTTTTAGAAAAGAAAAATGTACTTTGTTGAAGTTTTGTAATGTACATTTTATTGTATTGATCAACAAATAAATGGTATACATATAATATAATAATTTATAATGCAAAATTCTTTCGAAAATAACGATATAAGAAAAAAGCTTTTTTTCCACACTGTCTAATTCTTATAATTGCAATTTAGAGATTTGCTAGCGAAGTATTTGAGTTAGGCTAAAGCTATTTCATCGAATTTCATGACAACACCACACTGTAATTTTGAAGAGTCATTTTGAAGAGTAGCAGTGTCAAATATCAAACCAAACATAGAATCAATCATATCTACAATGCAAGCTCAGGTCTCTCATTAAAATAATGAAATAGTAATTTTATAATTTTAAAAATATTGTAATGTTGATTATCACTATGATAATTTCAGTAAATTTTATATCATTAGGTTTTATAAAACTCTAATTTTGTATTTTTTTATGTTTTGGATTAATTAAATTAAAGAAATATTAAAATTTCCTAAAATTAACGATTTAATTTATATTCATAAAATATTTGTATACATTAAGACTATTAAGTAAATATATATTATACGCTTAGATATTATTGGTAGGAAGGGGGGGGGAGGGTTTATTATCAAAATAAATAATTTTAGGGGGTAGTGGATCAAAAAAGGTTGAGCACCACTGTGGTAGAGTATTAAATAATAAAAATAAATATATATATTATATTATACAAAATTATATATAAAAATAATATTCAAGAGAATATTCAAAAAAATTATAAATAACAACTAGTTTTGACCGTAAGTCATCATTTAAATTATTATATTACAAATTAATAGTAAAAAAACAAAAAACAAATACCCAAAAAGTATGTAAATTAATAAACATGATACATAGAATATACACATAATAAGAAACAATTGATTATACGATGACTAATAGAATAGTTATATTAAAACAGCTGTTAGAAAATTATGTATCGTTGTCTAATATGTATTGGTAATATCGGGGAAAATATTATCTTTAATATCAGTTTTTATATTTAAAATATTATTAAAACTATTATGTTTTACTTCATTATAAATAAGTAATTCTTCTAATACTGAATTAATGTACATATTTCTTCGTTTATTTAATATTATTAAATCTTTTTTTTTATATTGAAATATAAATTATGATTACATTTTAAAATGTGCTTAGCAAAATTCGATTTAGAACATTTTTAATATTATTTCTGAAATATGTTAATTGTATCGAATTTTGAAACTTCTACTAGTTTTTCCAATATATCAAATTTATTACTACTACATATAGGCGTATAAACACCATAAATAATAAATAAATAAATGAACCTAGAAGGTAATTACTATATTTCAGGAAAATAGAACTTTCAACATCGCGTGTAATTAATTATTTCAAATGATATACAACGGTAATCAGTTATAGGTCATTAGAAGTTCAATATCGTTCGATAGTTATGTATTTATTGGAGAGAGCGAATTGAGGAGTTTAATGTTTTGTGAGATGATGATTGACATAAAGGAAAGATGACGTAACAAACACGATTTTCGATAATAAATTACCCATTTAAAGCTATACTTATATAAAGGGACTATAATTTTACATTGTTAAAATAAAAAAAGTTTCCCATACCTGCTACGTCATACATAGTAAACGTAGTGTAGAATGTGATGGTGCTGATTGTCACATACAAAGGTAATTTTAAATGAATATAATAATAATAAGGTATATACGGCGTTAATGACTTTTTTACGTGCCGTGAACACACACCGGAAATAGATGAGTACATAACACGATCAACCACGTGAAGAATAATAGCTTCTCTTAAGCCAGATTTCAGTACAAATTATAATAATAATAATATATGATTGATAAATTACAATATTCACGAAATAGAGACAAAATATGAATGGAAAGCAAGACTTTAAAATACTTAACGAACGTAATGTTATTCGTGCGTTTTTTTTACATTGAATACATCCGAAATCCCACGTGTAGATACGGCGAAAATGCAATAGTATCATGCAGTAAAACTCGAACACATGCACACTAATGTCTACGAGTACAAAGTATATTAAACTTTTGTCGACAAGAAACTATAAAAAAATAATAATAATAATAATAATAATAGTGATAGTAATAACAATTATTAATGGATATACTACACACGAGTATAAAAGTTTATAAAAATGAAATTTGTGAAGCGATGAAAAATATCAACTCGAAACGTATACAAAGGGTTTTTGCGAACTTTAGAGCTTTTCGACCTGCCAGACACTAAAAAAACCCAGTATAACATTAACATACAAAAAAATAGATTTCACTTTCAGAATCGCCAACCAAATACAGTATTAGACAATATAGCGCAGTCATGGGAAAACTTATTCTTATCTTTATTTATCTATGATGGAACATTTTTTTTATCGATTTTACACTAATAACGCATTCAATCCAGTAGTATTTTATTATTGAAATTTAATATACAATTTTTTATGATAAAAAAAAACCACAGCGAAGAAGTCATTTTACTATTTTATTTTATTAACTTGCCAATAAAGTTTGAATCCTAGAGCTTTAAAACCATTTAAACAACCTATCGTATAACAGTTTACCGTTTTTGAAAAATAGAGAATATTTTAATTATAAAATAATATATAATTAATAATTATAGTTGCTAAACACGATAGAAATATGTTATAAAATTTGATGAAAGTATAGTATTATAATATAATATAATATAATATAATATATAAATATAAGTATTACAATATTTGATTATAAGTTATAACAACAAAATTGTCCAAAATGTTCAATTTATATTTTATTTATATTTGTTTTGTGCAGATATAATAATTAATTTATCTTTTCGTCAATTTTTCTACATTTATATGGGGAACACATTTACCAACTATTAAATTTTCGTCCATTTATTTATTTGTCTCCGTTAACGTGAAACAAAAATTTTTCTGTCAAAAATATACACTCCATCTCAACAACATGATAAAAACATTAAACATATATACAAAATAATCTAAAATATAGATAATTAATAACTTATAAGTAACAGGGCTCTAACTGCATTTCTTACAGGTTATCTTTATATGTACCTACTCCATTAGATCGTTAAAATATATTTATTATAAAACCGAATAATAAAACACTGGATACGTAGTAGTATACAGTAATATTTTATAAATGCATGAAAAAAAAACTTAATTTTAAAAATGTGCACTTCACTCGTCGGATGTCAGTAAGAGTGAAAGCACTTCGCTTATCGGATAGAATACTCTTGGTGAGTGTATTTCATTTGAATGCAATGATAAACCATTGCATTCGAAAAAACAATTCTGAGCACAGCTTTGGTATACTATACATAATTATTAATATTAAGATGTTATTCAGTATGGTTAACATTATATCAAAAGAGTAATCGTAGAAAAAGTATGTTATTTCATGTGATCTTCTCTATATTATAAAATATAATATTTATTTAGAATAGCTTAATTTAATATAAATACATTACTATTACTATTAAATATTTATTTAGTGTATTTTATTTAAAGTTTAGTTCTATTTTTGTTTTTGGAAACTGGATAACAAAATATTGTAAGAGCTCATTTATTTAATTGTTGTATGGTAAAATCCTCTATACAATAGTAACATAATTAAACAATTATATGACATAGTTAAATAAAATTAAAATAATGATCATACAATATCAAATAAGATGTAGTAAATTTAGAAATTGGCAAATACTATTATATTTGTATACATATACATATATTTTATAGTTACACTATACATTATACATTTAAAAGTACTTAGAAGAAACATTTTGTATTAATTAGAATTTCCATGATTGGAGATAGGAATATTCCTTTAATGTATTCAACATTCGACAAACTATATAAAAATAAATATAGTATGATATATAAATATAATTACCAGTGGTTTAAAATCTTATAATACACTTAACTAAATGTCCTATTCGACTAAAGTAAATTGTCTTTATAAGACATTAAGGAATACTATAAATGTTTTGTAATATAAACAAACATTTTCTAATACATTAATTTCTAAATTGGTAAAATTATGTGAGTTAGGTATAATTTTATTCTGAACAATTGACCAATGTAATCCAGGAATATTATAATCACCTATTAAAATAATTTCAATAATAATTATTTAAATACATTATTAATAATATTATTATATTTCTTATAAGAATATCCTGAAAATCCTGAAGAAGTGAATGGTAGACTTGAAGAGTGGAGGAAAGCTTTTGAAAGTAAATAATTAAAGATTAGTAGGGGTAAACGTAAAGCAGAATATAATTTATAATTTATCTTGGTAAAAGGGAATAAAGAAAGGCAAGAAATAAAAATGAATGGGTATGTAATGAAAAAGGTGGAAACATTCAAGTATTTAGGGTCCGTTGTACAGAAAGATCAGGGCTTTGAAAAGGATATGAAACACAGGATTAAGTGTAGATGAATGAAGTGGAAAGAAGCGTCAGGTGTTTTGTGTGACAAAAGAATCTCTATTAGGTTAAAAAGTAATTTTTATAAAACAGTGGTGAAACCTGCAATGATGTACGAAACAGAATGTTGGACAATAGATAGGAAGATAAAATAGAGAATTAATTTATAATAGATGAGAATTTTAAAGTGAATGAGTGGAATGGCTTGATAGGACAAAATAAGGAATAAGTATGTAAGAGGTAATACAGGAGTAACTTCGATATAGGCTTGCGCATGTATTAAGGAAAAAAGAAAATGAGGAAGTAAGATTATTAAAAAAATGTATGTTGATGGAAAGAAGTAGAGAAGAAAACGAAAAGAGAGGTGAGGGATGTCACAGCAAATGATATGTAAAAGAAGGGGGTAAATAATGAAGATGTAAGAAATAGAGGGAAGTGGACTAGAATGGCGACTCCAAAGATCTAGGAGAATAGGCAAAGGAGAAGAAGATGATTCATTATAAGCAGAGTTTGAAATTGTTATCGAAAACGGTAAGACATACTGGTTAAAATCTTAACAATATCGAAATCGAAAAGAAAATCAAAACCGAAAAAAATGGATAACGGTATTAAAAATCATAGCCGAAACTGAAAAAAATGGACAATGGTATTGAAAATTAAAATCCAAATCGAAAAAAACGGATAACGGTATTGAAAATTTAAATTTAAACCAAAAAAATGGAAAATAGTATTGAAAATCAAAATCAAAACCGACAAAAAATGGATAACAGTAATGATAATTACAATTGAAACCGAAATATATAATAAATAAATATATAATAATATATAAATAAAGGCAATTATGGCTGTATATTGAGTCCAAAATGAAATAAAACAAAAATATAATTAATAGTAATAAATATATATTAATATATAATTAATATTTACAAAAGTTCGTTACATTGGCACCCACATGTTGTAATTTTAAGTTAAAAATAGTTAGGTAATAAGTTATTTTATGAAACTAGTTATTGTAACCAAGTAACCCATATTTATTGATTAGCGTGCTAAATTCAAAAAACCAAAGAAAGCCCAAATTATAACTATTAAGTATTATATAACTCGATCAACTTTTGATAGAAAATAATAGTTTGTGTATCAAAATGACTTGATAATAGAACAAAATTAGTTATATTGGGCACCCGCAACTATAGGGTAAACAATTTCCCATAATGTATATTTAAATATTTAAATAGGTACCTCTAACTTTTAAACTATAGTAACTTTACTAAAACACATGATTTAAATTCGATATCATTGAAAGAACTATTTCGAATTACCTTCTAATTGGAATACAGTACATACTATCTTTATATAATGTGTGCTTAAAATAAAAATATAAATCAATGAATACTATATCAGGATAACACAAGAAATAGTGTAATATAATTTCTATAATATAAAGTAGCCACTAGCCAATAGGTATATAATTATAACCATGGTCCATAGAGCGTAGGTATACAAAACATTTTCAAAACCAAAATAGTAAACCACCGCAAGCAAAATAAAAAATACAAAACAAGAATCAAGATTATCTAATACATAATTAAAATCAAAATCTAATAAATAAAATGAAAAAATAAAAATTTGTATTGAAAGTCGAAATCAAAACCGAAAAAACGTAAAACCGGTAATCGAAATCGAAATCAAAACACAAATATTTTTTATGGTTGCAAGCCCTACTTATAGAAATATGTATAAGTCAAACACGAGAATCTTGCATGTTGGAATAAAATATGGACGATATAAGCAATTGTGAATACAATAAATTGTTAATACCTATACATGTATTTTTTTTTTGTTTTACAACAATACGTGTTCGTGGATTGGTTCCTTTAATTCGAGAATAACGCAATATACAAATGACCCGTTAGGCCTCTGTGGTCGAGTCAAGTCTTTGAGCTACGGTTTACCAAAATCACTTAGATATTTAAATCAAATAATAACGAAATATTACTAATGAATGCTCAGCACAAATACAATATATATATCTAAATCCGCAGAAGTCTAAATAATTCTAGTAGATGTTTGTGAAACGATTTCTTTAGTTTATGAAAGACACAAAGCACAAATGATCTATAAGACCTCTGTGATCTAGTCAACTCTTTAACCTACGGTGAACCAATTCACCAAGACACTGGAATTAATCGGTTAAAACATAAAATTTGAAGATTAAGTATTTATAAAATAATAATTGATATAAATACATTACAATACATTTAAATAGAATAAACGCACAAATAAAATATCTATCTACAATACACAATAAGAATTAAAATGAGTATCGAATAAAAGGGCTTAACTTCCATGACAAATTATGCTTGTAAGACCGACCCATAGTATGCGTGAAATTTACCCAAAATAAAACTAAAAAAAATAACATGTCTCCTCCTTCTTAACTAATCTCGAGAGCCGAATGGCGGAGTATTGTACTCAAAAGAACTGATAAAGTAAAAAAGTCGCCAGCGAGTTTATCATATAACCTCGTCCGTCTCACCAAGTTGTCAGGATAACATACTGGAAGGGGTAATTTTATTAAACATATGTCTGTATACGTGGAGATTGTTTTGGGTATAATATTGTTCTAAGCGTCTAAATTACAGCTGTTAGTTTAATAATTAATATGTTTGTATAGTGTATATAAGTAATTATGTTCTTTGTCTTATATATTTTATGTTAAATAAGCAGCTAAAAGTTATAATCAAAATAGTACACATGATTATAGAAAAAATTTTAAAATCAAAAAATTACCTCTAGTACAGACTAGATGCAATTTACTACCGGAAAATAGTTCTGAGTGTAATGATTGGAGCAAATTATAGAATTATAATTAAAATTTTTGTGTAAATATATAAAATTACACTAAATTAAACATAATTATCAACACAAAAATATACTTTCAAAATAAGTGTGTGTTGTTAAATTAATCATTCTGTATATTATACACTTTTAACTTTTAGGTATATGATGTATATTAATGATATTAATCGTTTTTAACAAGATCACACCTCATCTGCATGTCCGTTTAGGTATATTATGATTAACTCTGTACTTATACTGAATTCATAGGGAGGATTGAGGTATTTGGTCCCCCGTTGTTTAATTCACGTCTTACCCCTTTTTAAACTAAATAATATCTGATGAATAATTTCGGACGAGTTTGTCACGTCACGCTCGGCCTTCTAAATGATTAATTCACCGCTGTGGGCATAGCATCAAAAGATCAATGCAGGACCTTGTCTTTGTTTGTTGGCCACCTTTAGCACCTACCAAAAATCACTCCTTTCCCCTCGACGATTATCCTACGATAATAGACCCACGCCATCCACACGACATACTTATTATGACACTGCCTCGTAATAATGTAATTACAAAGTACAATATAGCCCTAAACCTCAATTAGAAATGAATTAATTAATTTTTGGTCATTCTAATAATATAGTATGTTGTATCGGTTAAATCGATTAGTTCTTGAATTCCTTTTCCATCTGTCCTATATAATATATAACCATCACTTTTATTCACAAATCCATTTATTAATAATTATCGTGGTTTTAGAACCAAAAGGTTGAAAATCATAAATTTTGTAAAAAGTACTTATTTTAACCAATTATAGTATTTTTATGGGTTCTAATTGGAATCAATAAATTTAAATGAAGTAATTCAAATATCAAAACAAATTACACTTATAAAATTATTATTATTTATAATTAAATCACAACACGATAATCACTGTACACGATGGTGACAGTCGAAGATATTTATCAAACAAGCAATAGTGTAGGTACTGTGTAGTTGACTGTTTTTGATATCACCAAAAAGAAATAGTAGGAATTTTGTTTATCCAAATATTCGACAGACGATAATCTCTTGCGAAAATATTACAATAGGATATTCATGATTGCATTACGAGAAATCTGTAGATTCGGTGTGGAATTGTAAATAGTATATAGGTATTAAAAATAAATATATAATAAATAATATATTTAATTCATTCATTTTTATTTTATTTGAAAGCAAGACTTAGCTTTAGTCTGGGTCTGACTGCAAAACTGCAACACCAAGACCGAATTTGCCCATCACTAACAGCATATAATACATTATACTTTAAAGTTTAATGGATATTAAACGAATGGCATTTATTGATATTCTAATCTCTTTAAAATGTCAATGACAGTATTGATTGGCAAATTAATTCGACATCGGTAAGTATATATGTTATTAAAAATAGATATCAAAAACAACCCCCACCCCTATTTATATGTGCAAGCATACACCGAAACCCTGTCTATACTCACTCGAGTAGTTTATATAATTTATTATTACTTATTATTACATATTATATAATATGTATAACGGGACATAACCACAGTTATCATGCATAATGTACATATAGAAAATAGTCCTTTTCAGGACCACGAATGCATTACAAAGAGTAAGTACTATAACCACACCCCGAACACTTTTTAAAATTAAAATTGTTAGTACACTTATCACTAAGAAACATGACGGTCATATTACCATTTATCAATAAGTGTCACCACATTTTCAATGTTGTATATTGTTCCATCCACACCACCCTCCCCCCCCATCAATCGACGTGTTGCCGACACGCTGTCGTCTTCGTGTGCTCTCTTTCGTTCCGTAACCATTATCATAACGTATAACTGATAACGATTGCTAAATGGGAAAATGGCTGCATGGTTTATGTTTACACATAAGTATGAATTAAGATTATATGGACTGGCAATGAGATTGCAGACGGGTAGTAGTTGTGCGGTCCGGTTTTAAAATGGGATTTCCAAAATAGGGAGATTTTGCTGGCTGGAGCGTTCCTAGTATATTTTTTTCAGTATTAAACTAACCAAATTTTTCATGAACAAAAATTTTCGGTTTAATACTTGAATCGTTCACGGGCCATTTATTAAACCAGATAGTGGAAAGCGCTTCGACTTGTAAAATCCCGCCACCACGAAAACTCCATATTAAAATGTGACAGCAAATATTGGTCCCGTTGGCCGTCCATATAATCTTAGTTCATGCACATAACTCTCTTCTGATTTAATCTATTCAGTACTATAAAGCCTAAGAAAATCACCACACATATACACGGTAAATATCGGCTACATACCATAGTGTAATATAGAGGCACCGATCAGTCGGATCATTGAGGCTCTCAAACCGTGGTTAGTCGATAGAGTAATCACTAACCAAAAATAAAATATTGTGTTAATATCGTGTTCTATGCAATATATAATATATAATAATATTTAAAATTAATAACATTATAACAAGCAATCTTTTACAATTTATTATACAGTATTTTTTACCAATAACGATCACACTGTATTTAACCACGGTTTGCCGGCCTGAAATGAATTGTATAGTGAAGATACATAACGGTGTCTCTATCTTACTCTATATTATATATATATATATATTTCCTGGCTAGTAAGTCCCTTTTTAAAATATATCAATCCTTCCAATAATGATATTTTTATGATTTTTTTTATGCCCTTTATACACGTTATGTACCTTGTATGTATCTTATGTATGTTATGTATCTTCATTGATCTCGTTTAACAAGATGGCGCTCTCTTCAATCAACCGTTTAAATATTTATGATACTTCCTTTCAAACTTCAATATTTCAACCTTTTATTCATACTGATCCATACATACTTCATTTTCCTAAATTTTATGTATGTACTATTTAATTCTACAATCAATAACATTTTTTCAGAATTTATTTCATCACATTTTCCTCACCATTATTTAATTTTCACCAACGGGTCTGTATCACACAACTCTACCGGTTTTTAATTTTTTATTCCAAAACTAAACATTAAATTCTCTGATATTCTTCCTCCCTTCTCTTGCTCTTTTACGTCTGAATGATATGCTATTCTATTGGCGCTTAACTTTATCCGATTATTAACTCCTGATAAATTCCTCATTGTGTCCAATTCGCTGTCAACCATAACTTTTTTTTAAATTCTTTTAAATCAACCAACTCTCAGAAACTCAACATCAGATCAGCTTTATACGTTCTAAGTCTTTCAAGCATTAATGTTGAATTTATATGGTGTTCAGATCATGTCGACATCTTTGGCAACGAAGAAGCCGATCGTTTAGCTGTATCCACCAAATATGTATGTCGCCAACCATCTCTCAAAATTCCTTCCCAGGATATTCTCCCATATTTTAATCAAACCATATATAAAGCTTAGCAGGAGTCTTATTTCCTCACTTAGCTACCTGATATAAGTAAATATCCTCTACTATTCCGAAATTTCCCTGGTTTAAAAATCTTCCTCTCTTCCGGTTTCAAATAATTACATTTTCTCACCTTAGGTTAGGACACAATCGGCTTCCGTCTCACACCATTTAGGTCTTAATAATTCCCTACTTTCCACTTATCACGTCGAAAAAATTTAATGTGACCTTGCCTATTTATTTTTTGACTACTCTATATTTATTTTAGAGTGTTCCATTTATTTAAAAAATTATCCAATCTTGATATCTCTTCCTTAATCTTTAATATAATCCTTAACCTTACATCCATTGAAACTCTTATTCTAGTTATTCTCTTTATCCTTTCTGCCGATTTCATAATTTAACATTAGTATTTTAATTTTTTATTTGTAATTGTTTTGCACAATATCATCCATAAATAACACGCACTGTGATACCTCACACTCTATCCCTGTATATCCTTTGTTATTTCATCTATTACCAAGAAAAATAAGTAAGTACTCAATGCTCAACACTGACGCACTCTGACTTTTACCCTAAAATTATCTAATTAACTTAATTACTTAATGGCATTACGAATTTTAAATTACAATTTTGTTATATAGGCTATATAAATAGTGTTCCATCTTAAGAGCCCTATATACGATCAATCAATACTGTCTGATTGTGTACTTTTCATTCAAGGTTGACTGAATATGTAGAAGAATGACAATCATTTTAGTTGACTCGTGGATATTAAATATGTTTTTTATCATCGATTGTGAGCAAAGAGAGGAATTTATTGGTTTTAACATGATGTGTTTTTTTTTTTTTTTTTTTGTAGGAGTACCTATACATTTTTTCTGGTTTGAGAAGTCGAGCAGAAGGTATTTTACAGTTAATTTACTTAATGCATTGTAGGGTGAATGATTTTTGTGAGTTTGTAGTATAACAGTATAATATTTTAGTAGTAGTATAACGGTCACAAATACTCAAGTGTATTTTAAATAAAATAATCGAAATACATTTTTATATTTATTTTGATATGTTTATTACATGTTGATACTAAACAGTATTGTAAAATTATCAATAATAATAATTGGTGTATACATAATATGTAAGTTTTGAGTGTTAATATTTCATTACACGAGTTTAACTTATTTTTCGTTAACTATTGACTTTTAACTTAAGGCTTTTGGGTTAATTTTACTTACTATATTTTCATTAATAATTTTCATCCACATACCCATATTTGAATTATTATAATACATCTTTCGTATATAAATAAGGGTTTTATCTCATTTTACCAAGTATGCATATAACTCCATCTACCCCGTATAATGGACACATCAGTTTCGATCAACCACTAACAAATTCAACCGTCCGAAAGTTTGACGTTATTTATAATTTTATTTTGTGTACCTTATTTCATCCACTATTGCTCCATAAAATTGTTCTACATTATTAACTGTTTGGATACGTCTCAATAATTTCTCCTACAATATGTCCACGACGTATATTATTCATCTCTCTCTGTCCCTTTAATCGTGTCGAGAACTAGCACTGTCAGCTCAAGGCTCGTTGATTGCTATTGTTTCAACTACTAAATTATATACTATATTATATTTCTTGAATACAACTAGGACTTGGTAAACGTTATAGTTCCGTGATCTCACATAATAATTCCAAGACAAACTTCGAACACTAGACGATTCGACGAGATTTTGAGAACGAAATCCACTTTTAGTTCCGTCAAAATCGATGGGTCAAATAATGAATTTCACTCGATAAGCACAACCCGAAAACATTACGTAATAAATTTCTGAATTTATAATATTATTTTTATTTCAACCAACTTGAAATCTGACAAAACTATGTGCTGTTTTATAGTTGAAATCGAAACGTTTTTCTGTAAGTTATAACAAGACTTTTAATTCAATAATATATTATTTCAAATTCTAACTAGAACTCACTATTTTCTGGCGACAAAATATAATAATATATACTCGAACACAATGATAATATATTTATACACTTTTAAACGTCTTTTAATATAAAAATCACTATACATTTTTGTTCGTTACAAAGATTAATTTCACCAAATTTTCAGTATTACAATCTAATCAAAATATCTGATTTATAAGCTTTCTAGTATTTTCGAGTGCATGCACAACCCTTTGGGAAAACTTTTTAATAGCTTTTAGCTTTTAAATGTTATGGTAGATTTTTTTTAACCGTTTTATATAACTTTTTTTTTTTTTGACAATACAACGCTATTAAAAAAATAATTTTTTTTGTTAAACCATTTACAAGTTTTAAGTATTCTTTATTTATTTCGAGTTAAATATTTTCATTAACCACCAATTAAACACAATTTTATGTAGATTAAATTTAATGAATTTATATTTGGTTTTACTGAGTAAATATCCATTGCAATTAGTTTTAGTATGGGTTTATAGAAGTTTTACCCAAAACAACGGTAAATTTAGAGATTTTAGTAGTGTTATTGGTTTCATTTTAATCCTATTGGATTATATTTGTTTTAATAATATTTATAATAATTAATTTACACAATTGTCGTACAGTTTTACAAATAACGTGGTAAGCGGTGCATATCCAGTAGTACACCAGTTTATCGATTTTGTTAATTATTCACGTGAAATGCTAACTATTATTATCATCGTTATTGTAAAATAAAAAAAAGGTGCTACCTAAAAAATGTATTGATTCATAAATATCCAATAACAATGATTTATTTACAAATAAATAAGTAGCATGTTCAATAAAATTGTTTTCATTATCTCTATTTAAATAATATTATTTATTTAACTTACAAGTGTTTTTAAGATCTTCAATAAGCATACAATAGAGTATAGACAATTATGAATACAATAAAAGCAAAAATGGCATATTTACGAATAAGACGATAAACCGTATTTTTATGAAATATTTTTTTCGTTTTTTTCGATTTTGAGCCATCTAAAATGTATAAATGAAAAATTATGAAAAATAGAATAATTTTTCCATGAACTTATTTAAAATCTATTATTCTGATGAAAATTCGAACGCAAATATTTGTTAAATTGAATAAGAATTTTAAATATTTAATTTAAAAAATTCTCGATTATTTATTTACATATTTTTTTAACTAATTCCAAAATTATAAAGTTATAAATATATAGAGCTAAAAATACATTGTTTTCATGTTGTAATACCATACCTCGTATTCATATCTAGTACTAGGATTTTTACCCCATTGGCTGTGTCATTTGGTTCTAAAAATCTGTCCATACTGAATTTCTTTACAAAGGCAAATTACATTGTTTTGGGGTTCACTGGATATATTGTTTATTATAACCTAGAATTGAATTATTTTTATACTATATTTGTACATACGGCCAAAAATTGTTTGAAATTCATCGCATTTTATAACATGACTAAGTTTTACGGTTATTTTTCTACAACATAATACACTAAATTATCTTACATTATTAATGAGCGAATAGTAGAAATAGATATTTTTTTCTGTACTATCTCTGAAAACATTTTGTATTGGGCTATTACCATCGCTATGTTCAAATAGACTATTTTCAATTATTTTTAGATAAAAGTACATGTATTTTAATATATATAATACAAAATAAAAGTTATAATGCACCACTGTAAAAAGTTAGTTCCTACAATAACAAAATAAGTAAAACTAATGCATGCCGACTAATGATATGATTCAAATTTTAAAACCAATTAATAATAATACATTTTAGACATAATGCTATGTAATGTTTTATATTATATTGTTTATCAAAATATTTTATGAGTTGTTGCAATGGATTGTTTATTATTAAATTTAAACTTTATGTACTGGGTGGACATTTATAATTACAATACCAGGTTTTGTTAATATTAAATTTCCCAAACAAAAGTATTCAACATATAATTTGGAATATAGAATTTTTTCATTATTAGTCGTTTTCGTTACATTATTTTTAAACCAATGATTGATTGTCGAAAAATTAGGCATTAAGTTCTCTCTTTCATGCACAAATCACAAAGTTATTATTTAAATTCAATCGTGACACATCCCACACATAAAAATTATGATCTCTTTAATTATTATGCATTTGACAAGTGTACTAAATTCCCACCGTTATTATCCATCTGATCATCCTATAAAATATAGCAATAGCTAATATAAATCAGATAGTATTAAAATTATATTTCTCCACAAGCAATCCGTTAGTTGTTCAATTTAGAAAAAAAAACAGAAGCTGACTTTATTTAAAATATATATGAAGTATTTATTCTTTAGTTTTTTTTCCCCCTCTTCCAGAGTATTTCTGCTTAATTCATTCGGTTGGAAAACTCAGCCAACTGAAGGAAAAATGAAAATACAATAAAGTAAATGTTCAAAAAATGCATAAATGTCTCCAGAAAATGACAAAACCCGAAGAAATTCACACATAGAACATTTTAAAGTTGATTAAAAAGATTTTTTTTTAATCATACTGAAATACATCATGATATACTACATAATAAACAGTATACTTTTTGCAAATCAAATAAGAGTTGTTCGGAAATAGATTGGTTAGTTCCATTGGGAAAATGAGATTTTACATAGTATCCAGTCCTCTATTCTAATAGTATCTTATAAGAATTAATGATATAAAACGTAAAATTTGTTATTAAAAGTAGAAATTTACTGATTATGTAAAACTTTATCAGCTAATCTAAATAGTAAATTGGGTACGTATTACCAAGACTCTAGTTTATAATGAAATGTTTACGTTATTATGTAACTTTAAAATTGTTCAAACAAGTGTTTTTAAAATGCAATATTTAAATATAATTTACATGATATTATAGAACAATAAATTAAGTTTTCAGTTTTTATTTTTTTATACTAATAAAAACTTACAACTAATTATAATTTATATATATATATATATATATATTAAATAATAATTACCTTTTTTTTTAGCTTAAAATAGACAACTTGACAATTGTAATCATATGGTATTAGAAAAAAAATTAATTTTTAAAAATAGGATTAAGAACCCTTTTATTCTATGCCAGTTAAAAATGTACTTATTTAAGAATACTTCAAAATTGTATATAATCTTTTCTTTCCGGTATATCAAACCTTATGGCAGTAATAAAAATTATTTACGACCGACGAACACACGTTTATTGACAATATTAAGATTAAAGACCGTGCACACTGTACATTGTGCTGACTCCCACATGTACAGAGGTATGATACACCGATTTAATTTAACCCTTTGCAATTATATTTTAGTATTTATAATTTAAAGTTAGTGAAAAGCTTTACATGAAAACAGCTGATAACACTTTAACGAAACGATACACAAAAATTACCGAGTTTGTTTGCAAATAAAGACATAATTGCATGATGTGTGGATTAAAAAAACGAACATTTTTATCAAAGTTTTAATACATTTTAAAAATAAAGCTATATTTTTTATACATATTTGTATATATATATATATATATATCAGTACATCATTGCTGCTTTTCAAATACTTCACTAGTAGTCGTTTCTATATAATTGAATGTAATATAATCCAAATCCCGATATTATAATATACGTTTTGTAGTTAGTATAAGGTATATTTTTTCTGAAAGTTTAATTTATTTTAAACAAATGTACATTTTCTACCATTTTAAACAAATTATGAATTACTATGGAAAATGTGTACGTAATCATAGTCTATCAGAAAAATAATTACAAATGAAATCTATCATAATTTTATTTTATATAAACAAAATGTCATTTGCACAGAATATTAAAAATTGTATATTACAAATGCTATTATTTTTTTATAAAACTTTTACACGAATTTGTATAAATAAATAATGTATACCTATTATCTGACAACTCTATAATATAGAAATACTCTCAGTTCTCACAAATTTCAAAAATGCAAACAAAGTTATTACCAATCGCACAAACAACATGTAATCATTACTGTAAGAATGATCTCGATTTTTATAGATATCTAAATATCTAAATCAGGAATTAAACATGCGACCCGCGGCCATCGGATCGTTGGAAAATTCAGTGAAAATAATAAAGAGTGAAAAATATATATTCTACATAATTCTCATTTCGTGTTTTAATAAATAATTTAATAATGTAAAATACAATTAAAAAAAATATTTTTTTGGCTTATTTACTATTTGGATTTGCGGCCCGTATAGTATTCTCTTCAATATTTTTGGCCCAATTGATACTGTACGTTTAACATGCCTGCTCTTATCTATGGTGACTATATTTATAAAATTATAGCTAAACGCAACTTATTTTTTCCCACCCCTTTCCATTTTTTACCCTATTATCAGAACATTAGTATTTAAATTTTTATCATACTAGGTAAAAAAATTTTTTTAAACTTTTAATTAATTAATTAAACAAATAATATTGATATTATATAACTTTTTTGCATTAGTAAAACAATATTTTATTCTAAATATCTCAGAATTTAAAATGTGCCATCATTTTTTAAAAATGAGTACCTACGATTTTAGACTGATTATGTTGCCGTTACTGAAAAAAATATGTGATTAGTACCACTTTAATATTCTAAAGTGTGTGTGTGTGTGGTTTTCACCTATATTTATGCGGTTAAAGTCGATCGTAAAAAAATTGTGTCAAGTAACATAAAATATTAATACACTAAATACCACATACGTCATATAATTTTATAATAATACGAGTACCTATATACCCTGTCACTTTATGAAAATATTAATTTGGCACATACCTAATCGCAGTTTTTGTACCATCTAAATATACTGATATTTAACACATTTGAATATGTCTCAGATTACCCAAAGATGCACGTGTTAGGTACGTTAAAATATATATATATTTAACACTTAAAAATTCTTTCTGTCCATGTGTAATACTAAAAAATATTCGATTTCTCAGTAAAGTTAATTATACATTTACATTAGCAAAATGAGCAAATTGACTTTACTAAAGTCACTCTTTGTTGACATATAACTAGTTTATTAATCATCAATTGGATTACCTTTTCCTGATTCCCTCAATTATTTGATTGAACCTGAATATTTTAACGACTATAAAATCACTTCACTATAACATGTTTAGCATTATAATTCGTATGTAATAATAAGTATAACTATAATACAAGTTGGCGAATGTTATACAATTTGTTGAAATCAGAACTATTAGTGATAACATAATCAAGGTCTCCGAATACATTATGTCGACATTCATAAGCCTCTTTCTATATTTCATTGAGAGTTTCTTAGAAGTTTGACCGACCGGGGATTTACTTTAAGTGGGTCAGTAAACAATTTGGTCCCCCGAGATTCACCGAGATTTACCCTCAGACAAGGTCTAAGCTGTACATACCCACAAGTCAACTCGACCGTTATTTTCGTAATCCATTACAACAATTTTTTTTAAGTTTTATACTTGCATATCTAATAAAATACGTTGAATTAAACAATACACATTTGTATCTAAAATGCTAAATAAATAAAAATATTAAATATAATATTACATATATTTATGAATCTATACTATTGTTTTATACTTTATAGGCAGGTACCTATATCTACTATTTGTCGTCAAAATACCACAATATGCAAAATACATAATTAATTGTATATATAAAAAAAAATATTTATATATATATTTTAAAAAATGTAATTAAAATAAACAAAATTTTATACTTTTTAAATACTTTTTATATATTTTAATTTAAATGGTCATATATAAAATATCAAATAATAAAATATTATATTCATAGAAAAAATACGATAAATAATAAATAGTCACATTTCATCAACGCATGAATCATTCAAATGAATATTTATGTTTGTGGATACAATCAACTCAAAATGGAAAAACACTATGAAAATAGAAATAAAACGCAATAACAATCACGAGGATCACTTAATAATCAAAATTTTTATAACGGTTTTATACAACGATAAAAAAAAAATAATTTTCAACACTGAAATAATATAATAGGAATAATATACAATCTTAACACAATAACATGTACATTCTCAATGCCATAAACATCGACTGAATTTCAATCAAGTTGTTTTACTAATAGAAATTCAGGTACATGAACCAAATATGTATTTCATCGATATAAAATACTCTGTCGATAAAATTATTATACAAACTCAATCAAACTTTTGAAAAGTCTATTAATTTTGTTTAATTCACTATAATACTGTTGTTGGTTAGACTACAGCTGCAGGGCAAACATATTATCCTTTGTGCCACTCGGCGGTAAACGCGTATTACACAAACCCCTGTTGCTTCGTTCACTTCCACTACTACCACCCACAGTTTTTCTATTTCCCACACGAGCATTTCTATAGTATAATAATAAATCTTTTTTGACAACTAAACTCGGAAGTCTCAAATCTTATTTCTAGGTAACCGTTTTTTCCATTTCGTTCTCGAATTAAACCGATGATATTTTAGGTAGTATGTAGCCGGTAATTCACGTTTAACAATAAAAAAAAAAACCCTTGATTACTCACAATTTACTTTTTTAACGTACAATCGACGAGAAAAAAACTTATCTAGACATAAAAGTAAAGAAACGGAAAGCAGTGAAACCAACGCAAAATTATATTTTAATTTTGTGTTGAATTTTCAACTCTAAAAACATCAAATTATGGTTTTTTGAAAAATGATTATTTTAATTGCAATCCTTATATTTACAAATTTACTGAATAATAATAATGTATATACTTAATATAATTGATTTATTAAAACTAATATTTTTATTCATACAACAAAAATATAATATAAATAGGTATTAAAATTAATACAATAATTATCGCTCTCGAAATATTCGTATAGTTATAATGACAACAATTTTATAAAGGTGGGAATTTAATAATATACTGCAGTGTAGTTTAACTTTTATATTTCACGTTCTAAAATGTAAAAAGTAATTTTTCGATTTTGTTCAGTAGTTTCTTAAATATAAAAAATTACCTATTATAATGGTTATATTTAATAAATATATGGAAAATAACAAAATATAACAAATGATAATGTAATGATAACTGGTTTTTTAAAAAAAATTATATTATTGTATTACACCAATGAACCCATCAGAATTGTTTTATTAAATGCAATGATTTATCAATGTTTTCAAATGTAATACATCCGTTAAAAGTATCCTGTCTAATATGTGAAGTGCTTCCACCTCTAATGATACCCGACGAGCGAAGAGCAATTATTATTTTATTTTTATTTTAAACAAAATAATTAAATGCAATCATAAGTTTAAAATGAATAACACATATTACACATTTAATATTAAAGATTGTTATATCGAATAAAAATTCTAAATATAAAATAATATAGAAAAAAATGTTAACAAGAATTAATATTATCAAATCAACAATGTCCTAAATAACCATAATCTTATCATTATTGTGATAATATGTTATTAGCTGTTGAACCATATTTCATTAAAAAAAAATTTTAATATTATGTAGAAAATATTTTATAAACAAATATTGTAAATTCAGTATTTTAAACAACATATTTAAACAATAATTATTTTTATACTTATTTGCGTAATTAAAGATACCTTATATTCTCCTTTTATCCATCCTATAGACTCGTTGTCATATCCAGATATCAATTACATATTTCAGACATGTTGTTGCAAACTTACAATATTATATAAAAATATAAAAATAGCTATAATATGTGTGTAATATTTGTTTTATATATAAGAAATTTTAAAAATCATTTTGGCAATATATCCATGGCAGAACAATATGGCATTGAGACAATATTATTGTACAATGGATAAAATAGAGTTATAATTTATCTTTACTTATGCATAAAAGTATATGAATAATGAATATGAAATATAAAAGTAATATAATAGGTCTAAATTATTTTTAATCTAATTTTCACAATTGTAATAAATTATATATGAGTATTATATTTAATTTATTAACTGTAAACTTATTATTTTTATGTTAAATAAAAAATTATTATTATTGTATTCTCTATGGTTATATGTGTTGATTTCAACATAGGTACTTATTCGCAAAGTATATATTACGATTTACAACTAAAATAATAATTTTAGAACATCTTACAACATATAATTTGTATTCATTTTACTGTTTTGAAGTCAGACACAAAATTGATAAAAAAATTTTTTTGAAAACATAATTTTCCAATGTAAATATCAAAGTTAATTAATAGTTAACTCAAAATGTGAAATAATTCGTTCGAAAGTCATTCATATTCAAAAATATATGTTGAACTAATATTTAATTAAAGTACTTTGCCCAAACATACCAACTACTTAATCGCAGGCTATTTTACTTTGTGATACATATTGCATACCTATGGATTTAGTAGGTATCTAAAGTTTGGACCGTCGAATGTAAAAAAGTTATCCCTATAACTATAACTGATACCTTGGGATTCGAAAATAACACAGAAGTAGTTTTATATGATATATTTTGGTATTGAGTTACTTGTAGAATTATTTATAGATATAAATAAAACCCCAATTTCTACAAAATAATTTGTTTTTATTTAACAAATATGTATTTCGAAAACAATGTTTTCATCTCAGTGTTAAACAACTACTGTAGTACTGTACTTTATATATGTGTGTTAATTTAATACGAAGTATATTGGAAAACTCATTAATATATTAAATAAATTTTAGAAAGATGTGGAGATACCGATGAAATAAAATAATTTATATGGGACGCAATCTTCAAGTTCTTATCAAGTAAAATATTTACATTTTTGAAACCTTAATGTTATTCTAAGTGATTACGCCTACGACGTCCAATTGTAAAGCACCTCTGAAGCATGGACATCGAAAGAGTTCGTTTATAGAGGTCAATTTAATTCGTTTTGGAGCGAGGACACTGAAAACGTTACCCGCTCTCAGCGGGCAATTTACCTAGGTTTGAAAGCCAGAATACCGGAAGAATAAACACTGAAAGGAAAAAAACAGGTGATAAGGTCAATTTCCAGGAACATCGGAAACGTTACATGATTACAGTGGACAATATACCGAGCTTGGTAACCGATAATTCGTGTAACAAACACACTGAAAGTGAAGAAACACTAGGTGTGATCAATTTACAGGACATCGAAAATGTTACACGATTACAGCGTGCTATTTACTCAACTTGGAATTTGAGGATACCGTAAGCAACAAAATTAATGGTGAACACTCTGAGACGATTATCCGTCTACGATGTCCAGATTAATTTCTTCTTTAGCAACTCGTACCCCGTGTTCTCAAAGCAATCGGCTGTTTGGAAAATAAGAACACCGTTGTCGAGAACACTGTACACCGAGTCCGTTAATCGCTTACAGGGACCAATTTAGGATAATCTTTGACTCCCCTATAGTATATTCAGTACATACAATTGATACATTTGACCTAAATTTGGAAACGAATACATCAAGACTGTTTTAGATTAAAGTTAAATTTAGAGATATTTGAACTTTGACGATGCTACCTACTGATAAAATAATCAGTATCGCACGGTTTACCACGAAACCCATAATTATATTTGAAAATTAATAACAACCGTTTGGTCATTTAAATTTTATAAAGATTATTGTTTATGCATTATGTGGATCTAATATATATATCAATCTCACATTTAAGTAGATACATGAATATTTTATATAGTTAATGTGACACATGAGAAGTCGTGTCTATAAATTAACGTGGTCTTCAAAATCATAGAATCAAAATGTAAGTAAGTTCTAAGTTTCTACTCTAACATGTTAAATACAGTTTTCAGTATAATATATATGATAGCAAAATAACAATATATTTTCCATACTAAATGAAACAGGTCAATAATTTATATTTATATTTATAATTTATATTTAACACGTATATATTTATTGAGGCTCTAAAATATATTTCCAGTTGATATAACATAATTATTATAATTCGAAAAACGACTAATTTCTAAGTAGGTACCTACCTATCTATCTACTGATATCTGAAATTATACCTATATCAACGCTGAAGTCCATCAACTTATATTTTATCATACTTTACTATATGTAACTATATATTTTCACATTATGTATGAAATGAAAATACCAGTAGGTATTTTCATAAGATGCTTGCTGTATTGCTGTATGGTATTCAAATTAAGTGGTCATATATTATACCTGAAATTTTGTCTGTTTACCATATTATATTAATAATATTAGTATATTAAATGAGATTTTAGTGTTAATTTAAAAATATTTTCAGTTTGTGATCCACAAAATTGGCCACCGCCAGTAACATTGAACGCCATAAGTAAATTGTGTTGAAGAACGACAATATTGACATTTCTTAATAAGGTGAACTATGTACCAAGAACGGACTGTGTAAATTACAAGTTTAAATTAAAATTGCCTTTTTATGTTTTAAGAAAATAATGAATGTTGCAGTGAATGAAATGTCAGTGTACACCTAATGATAATAATGAAACAGCATTACCTATGTATGTATGTATTAATATTTTAATATACATAATATATAATTCTGTTTGCTTTGCTTTGCTCTGTAGGACGGTCGTTGACCTATAAAAAGTATCAGGCCATGGATATCATTAGTATCATAATTCTGTTTAAACGTATATGCTGTTGTATGTTCATTTTATATAGTAAAATATATAAAACATTATGTTATTATTATTACAGTTAAGTAATGTTTTTATTTGGATAAATTACTATAAATATAGTACATAATTATTATAAAAATTTTGTCTGTCATCTTGTTATTATATATATTAACTACTATATATTTTAACATAAAAAATTTAATGGACTTGGTTGTATCTAGGTATCTATATTGATACCAGTAATTTCGTAGGTCTAATTAGTATTGTATACAATATTATTATTTCATATCAAATAAGTTTATATTTTGTAAAAGACATTCATTTTTCATATTTTTTCTGTTGACCGAAGTTTCATGTAGTGCCTACTTAGTAATAACTACTAACATTATTGATTACTGTTAACATTTTTTGTTTCGTCTAAATGGTATAATAAGTATAAAATACCTACCTAATAGACATAGGTACCTAAAGTAATATCAAAAATAAAATAGAAATATGTTGTTTGAATTATATCAAAAACGTTGTAATTACCTACCAGTAATACATATATATATATACCCGTTAGTAATGTTGTCGCTTGTAAATACCTATTTAGATTTACATGTTAAAAATGTTTAAAGTATTCAGTCATTTAAACAATTAATTTTTTGAATAAATACCACAATTTAACGCTATGCAATGCATGGTTATTAAAATATATATTAACTAAGTAACAGAAAACACGTTAATAATCAAGTAATTTAATCTTAATTTATCTGTAGAGTACATCATATTATGTCCCTGTGTACAGACATTTATTTTTAAAATATGATATAATATATTTTTTTAATTTTTGTTTTAAAAAATTATTTAGTAATATTAAGGCGAAGAGATATGATTACAATTTATATAACAATATTTATTAATATATTTTTATATAATATTATTTATGAAATAAATTCTAAGTCATATTTTTACATATAGGTATTGAGAAATATTATTGAATCTGGTTTGCTCATTACTAAAAAGAAAATGCTGATTATTACAACTGTATTAAAAATATTAAGTATATTACTTTTGTTATTGTTGCTATAACTTACTATGTACCGACAGTATTAAATTAATATTTTATTTTTTAGTTGTACAATAATGTGAATTATATATATATTTATACGGAATTATATGTATCGGTAAAAATGAATTATAAAGCTCAGATACCATAACATATAGATATGTATTATTGAATATATATTACTATTTTGTACCTATAGGTATATATTATTATAGTACATACTTTGTACCATAATATAATATAAAATAACCATTATATTTGTATTTATTTATTTATTTATTTTTTGTATAATCGTACCTAAATTGATTTGATTTAGATAATTAACGGGGGAGTGACTGAATTGGTTCTCGTTTGGAAATTAATTTATCATAGATATGAGACGAATTGGTTCCCGCTTAGAAATGGGTCTAATTTGACTCCTATATTTTATTTACTATAAGTGTTAACTAATTTTCGTTGATTATTTCACAAAATCAAGTAAAATCTATAATGTGAAAAAAAAAATTATTAAAAATTTGATACATCAAGAGTGAATATATCACCACAATTGAGCAAACACACTCAATTTCCAAACAAATATCTGAATAGCACCTATTATGGTGCAAATGTAGGAACCTAACAAAGAGTTTAGTTTGTTACGATGAATAAGAAAAGCGGAGGAAAACAAAAATACACCATAGTCAACCTTTGAACGTATAATAAATTTAAAAATAAGGAGAAGCGAGAAAGGATGAGAACCCCACCAAATACCTGCGATTGAATGAAGTAAATTAGCCCAACGAGATATAAAGTAAAAAAGATCATTGTAATGAGGGACCCATCTAAGTTTACCAACCAACTTAAGACTTAGATACCTTACTATGTTGGATAAAGTAATAGTAATAGCTTTACCATCAAGCGTAATGTGAGGTACCTCACGATAACGTTTCCTAGTGAATATAATTGAATGGTTTTTATCCGGGGCTAGATCTAAATAGATCGATTAAAGACATGGATATAAGGTTTGAAGAGCATTATTTAGGTGTACGATAGTATTCAGAAGAGATTTATTGGTGGAATAGATAATTATATCATCGGTGTAAAATAAACTTGAATATCTGTGGGATATTAACGTGTTACTAATACTAATCATGTAGATATTAATAAAATTGGACTAAGACAACTACGTTGAGGAAGATCCCTATGAGTGAATCGTAAGCAAGTGGAACCCAGTGGTGAAAAAAAATGGAGTTGGCGATTATAAAATAATGAAAAAATATAATTAAATAAGAGGGAAGGAATATTGAGATAGAGAAGTTTTGAAATGAAGGTAGGTAAATTAATGGAGTCAAATGCACCTGGTACGTCTACAAGAGCAGTGGTAAGAAATGAATGATCACAAAATGAGTGGTACATAGGACCCACGAATGAAGACAAGCATTCAAATGTATCATGGCTACGACGAAAACCATATAAAATGCATGGAATAAAGGAATTCCAAGAACCAATCCAGTCTATTTTTAATCATAAACTCAGTTAACTTACAAAGTGCTAAGGATAGGGCTATGAGACGATAACCGGGAGTAGGAGATGAAGATTTAGGATTTAGGAATAAGAATCAAACGAAAATGTTTCCATGTGTCAGGAATTAAATTATTCGCCCATAAGTCGTTAAGAATTGTTAGAAGTTAATAAAATGCTTTTAAAGAATCGTGTTTCATCATAATGGGTGAAATACCATCCATGCCCACCACTGCTAAACAGCGGGAGAAGATAGCAAGAGAAAGTTCGTGTCGACTGAAAGGTGAAATGAGAAAGAGTGAATTGGGATTAAAATTTATCTGGGAAGTACTATTCAAAGGGGGGGGGAAGTTATTTCTTCATAAGAAGATGGATAAGGAGGGGCAACCTTATGATAGAAGGGAGAAAACCCATTTTCATTTGAAGGGATCGTAGGGTGATTGAGACGATTCTTGTACTTTTTGGCAATAGACCAAAAATCAGTAAGAGAAGTGGAGGGGTTTAAATTGAAACAAAATTTAGTCCAAGAGTATTTTTTTGCGTTTTTAAGAACTTTAATAGTTGTGGCTCTAGATTTTTGATATTCTAAGAAATCTTTATAGATGCGGGACGATCTGTACTTTTAAAAAAATTGGGAACGATTCTTTACCGCTACTGTGATTCCTCCAAAGGGGAGAAGGAACACTTTTTTGGGGGTCATTTAAAGGGAATGGAAAGTTTAGCAGCGTCTACTAATATATTTAAAAAATCGTTTGTAGTTATCGATAGGAGAAGACGGAAGTGTGAAAATATCAATAAAATTAGAAATGGCACATTTAAAGGAAACTTAGTTGGCACAGTTAATGTTTAACGTCGGAAAAACAACCTTTTTGACATTTCATACTGATGACTAAAACGAAAGATTAAGATTCAAAATATATATTAAAATAGGAAAATGATCACAATCATGAGGGTCTGGAATATACCAGTATTAAGAAAAATACTCTAAAATACCAGTATAAGAATACAAAGATTATGACGAGCTATTTCAGAATAAATAATATTGCTTCGAAATTTAGAATAAGAGGATCCCCAAGCAGGATGGTGGACCATTAAAGTCATGTACTAAAATAGAATAATTTTTAACAAAGTTGAAAATTTCAGAAAGGATTTGTTGTATAGGATTAGACGAAGGAGGAATATAAATTGACCATAATTTAAGGTTTTTTAATTATTAGGTTGAATGAATTCAACACCAATTAAATCCATATAATATAAATTAAGGGACTATTTCAATTTATTATCGAGAATAATAACTCTAGACTGTATAGAGTGGTGTGATAATATTGCAACCCCCCCTCTCCATATCCGTCTATTCAATCAAAGCGAACAATATTATAGTCAGGTAAAGAGAAAGATTTATTAGAGAAAAGCCATGTTTTGGAAAGAAGAGTAAAGTGACATCTATTTTTTAATTAATGTGAAGAAGATCTCGGGATCCAGCCAAAATACTTCTAACATTCCATTGAAGTAATGATAAATTATAATAAAAATACATAATTAATAAGGAAAAGTAAGGTTATTAATTATATTAATAAATAATAGACTATAGATAATTTTATTCTGAGTTATTATTACTAATGAAAGAAGATAGAATATTAAATATGTGAAATTCGATTAATTAAGAGAAGTGGGGGAAGTAAAGTTGGATGGATATTCATTAAAAAGGACGGAAGAGAGCTTACTTGCTAAAAAAAGTAATCTAGGAAGACTCAGAAAGTTGAGAAAAAGTGTTTTCAGGCACATATTTTAAGAAATCATCATTAGGTGAAGACCTTTTGGGGTTTTTGTTTTTGTTTTTGAAGCATTCGGCGGAAAGCGGGATACATTGGAAACCTTTTTTATTTTTTTTATATCTGAAAATGAGCTATTACAGGAAAAGAAACTTGATATAAAGAATTCAGATCAATGCTGTTTTCGTTTACAATTTTGGAATTTTTAGTACATAACAGTTTCAGAAAATATTGTAGTTTTGTTAACAATTTTATTTTTAAAAGTGTAAATAGCTCCTCCATTATAAGAGATGTTTTAGGTGGCCATAACTTTTTTGATATTTTTTTGACAAGGCCACTATGGATAAGAATCGTTGGTTGCATCGTGAAAGCCATTATAATGGAGGGAAGATGAGTTGGTATCGTTCCGGTTAGCATAATCAGGGACAATATAGTCTGACCGTCCACAATGAGAACAACGTGATTTACCTCTGAAAAATTTGGCTGTAAGGCAAACAATTACGACAGATCACTAGAGAACGAATACTGGGAGATACTTTAAATAAAACTTTTAAATCGAAATTTTTTCTGGGAAGGATGGAAATAGGAACTTTAGTTCGACAATATTGATTTCCGAAAAGTTTCTTTCATTTTGACGACATGAAACGCGATGAAAGTTCACAATCTTGACATTTGATTCGATCTCTTCCCAAAAATCAGCTTCAGGAAACAAGGTATCTAGGTGTATAATGCTAAAAAAATTTATTAAGGTTGAGAGAATGGTTCATCTAAGATTTAAGTCTTTGAAAAACTGAGAGCTATAGCATGCATTAGCAGAACTAACGAAATCAAGCAATAGTTTAACTCTCGGACTGATAGGATTAATTTGATCAATTCCATTAAATCTATTTTAAGAAAGTTTACCAATCTTTAAGGGTGTAATTTACCAATATTATTTTCATTATCCAATGATTCAACCATAATAATCGGGGAACCGTTATAATCGGTCGAAAACAAAGCGAGATTTGTATATGACTCTGGGTTGGAGTGTTGTGATAAATGTTTTATCAAATTATTTTGTGAAGACGGCGACAAAATAGTTTTTGCTGCACCGGTATTGATATCATTGTTATTAAGCGGGGAGTTGTCTAATTACATGTCGACGTGTTATCGCAATCGTTGTAGTTAATGACCGAGCTGCATTGTATATTAAATTGAAACGTATTACTTGTACCCAAAGTATTATACTGATTGTCAATTGAGTTTTGCAGATTAGGAGAAACCGGAATTTTCATTTGGTTTAGTTTGATGTACTCAATTTGCTGCGTTTAGCACCAACTATCGTATAGTCTCTATTGGTTTGATTTTTCCGAAAAGTAGATCTGATTTTAGAACCAGCCCCGTTGTTGAGTGACTGGCCCGGACCGCTGGGTAAAACGGATATATAAAATAAATATTTTCAAGTTCTAGATCGTACACGTATGTACACCAAACAAAAGTGTGAACGAAAACATGACCGAAAGTGGGTGCCGTGATAAGAAACAACACATTGAAGAAGAAACCGTTGCTTAGATCAACGTTGAATCAACGTTTCACAATTAATAAACATATACATGTATGTATCAAGTTTTGTATTAAAATTGGAATACCGCCAACAAGAACTTTTTAACAATTTGAATTTAATTATGAGACGATGAGCAGGTTTAATTTGAATGGAACAAATATTTTTATATGGTTATGAACTGAAAATGACACTCGTTCAGCTCGAGAAGTCCATATATATCCATCGTGAAGAGAATTTTTTCTTTATTGTGTTAAAGATACAGTAAATTATGAATCTGTTCCATCAGACTACTCGTATATTGTTATCATCAAAGAACAAATAGTACCTACATTTTTCCCAAACAACGGCTGTCACAATGATTTATTATTAATACGTAATAACAGGTGTATATACGTTTGTATAAATACAATATAATATATATGATAATACCTATATAATATACGCACACAATGCTTTTTAGCATTTTCAAAATGGAAATAATATCCAAATAGCACATGTGACTTAAATATAATGTAGTTTTCGAAGCACGTCCTGAGAAGTCTCTCTCTACTGTTAACCATATATAATAGAAACCTAAAACACAACAAACTAACACTACGGAAATTTCAGAACTCAACTAACTGTACCTAATCTTAATTATCTATATCTAGTTCAAAAAAAAATTTATGAATACTCATTCTGTTAACAATTCTACATTAAAATCAAATATATTATGAATAGTAAACTTTCTGTATAAAAAATATACAGCTAGGACTTGAAACATAACAAACGTCATATAATATCTAATATTTTTTGGATAGGTACTTGGAAGTTAGAACTGATTATTTTGATTTAGAACTACACAAAAACCCTCCAAATTATATGTACAAAATAAAAATATGTCACTATTTAATTTGTATTCATGAACATCATGTTGTAATAATGACTTTCAATCCACCGCATTTTAATTTACGTTTAGGTATTTATTTTATTTAACTTTGTATTATTCTCATAATAAAAATAATAGAAAATATACTTGTTAGAATCGTCTTGATCATGCTTTATTTATATGTGTGAGGTAAATCAATCTAAATTTAAGCTTATCAAACATTTTTGCCTGAACTCACAACAATTTATAATCCTGTCAAAAATACACTAATTCACACTCTAATAATATATTATAGTTTTCAATATAATAGCATATACAAATATCTCCAAAACTTATAAACGTATAAACTACATTTCCATCCATTTTTTATGAAAATACAAATATTTATATTTGTTTGAATGCAGTTTATATTGAATTGTAATGAAAACTTTTTATACTTGCTTGAAAAATGGGGGTGCTGGAAAAATGTACGTCGCAAATCAAACCATATATAAGTATAAATTCGATCAAATATGAATATAATTTATCATCGTTTTTCAAGTATATATATATTCTATTGTACGTGATAATTACTTCACAATACACTCTACCACGTCGAATACAATTTTAGAACCATTTGGAAACGATAAACTTTTTAATTTAGCGACATCGGTCGTAAAATGACAATTGCTGTCTTTTATTATTCAAAGTACACCATCGACAATTTATTAGCTACTGAATAATAACGTTAATTTTAATTTCAAATATATTTAAACTGGATTAAACTTTATAATTCAAAAAATGTTTTGTTTCGATAAAGGCAAATATATTATTTAAAAATGAAAATTGACCGAACTCCACTGTCTATTGATTTCGTGTTAGACATACCCATGTTTTCATGTCACGTAAATACTGCAAAGTTCAAAAATTTTAGTATAATAATATAATAATTTTTATTAAATAAAATAAATTAATGATTTTATTTTCAATACATTTATATCGGAAAAATAGAATTTATAACTAAATAAAAACTCATTTACTTATACGTAAAAAGAATAGTAAAAATATATTTAATTAAAAAAATTATTAAGTTAAGTGATCTGGTATCTTTTTTATGTATATAAAGTATAGACAATTTTATTCTTCGTCTTATCTAATAAAATTATCGTCTAGGAAGTTTAATAGATCTTATTATTAGTTATATTGAATTAAAATTTAATCAGGTAACCTTGTTCCTAAAAACTAATTTTCCAAAGTCGATGAAACAAAAATCTCATTGGTAAACGAAACTACTAGTATGAATAATAGATTTTAGCAAATTACTCGTTTCGTTTCCAAACAATAAATTCATCGTTGAAATTATTTAGTTCACAATTCATTAAAGTAACAAAACATATACATACCAAAAAAAAAATAAATTTTTAATAATGTATATTCGAAATATTATGGATGAAGTATTGTAGTTAAAAATGTAAGTATACAAATTTTTAAAATGAAAAAATTACCCTAGAATGCTTCTTATGAACTTAATGAAAACACTATGAAAAATATTACAAATTAATTTACCCAATAATAAATTTAAATAATTATTTAATTGAATTTTGTATTTCTCTGCTAAATAAATATTTTTATTTTTTGTTTAATTTTTTTACACAAAACGAATATTATGTGCAGTATATAATATATTTTATACAAACCATAACCTGGGATTCGTTTAAATTGATTATTAGATGATAGAAACGATGGTGGTATCATCAATATTATTTACGATACCCATTATCTACTTACTTGAACTTTAATTTATTTGATCAAAAATACCAATTTGTATAGCTGTGCTTATGTAGACCACTTGTTAAAATATAATATACATTTTATTCCTTATCAATATTGAGATATAAAGGCATCTGTAAATTGCTTTAAATAATTGTAAATTGATGAATTTTAAAAATCTAAATTTTTCTATTTCAATGAGATTATGGATTTCCCAAGACATATTTAAAATTTTTTTTTTTTTTTAAGGTAGGATCGTAATATATTGCAGTGCATTTTAGATTTTGAGCAGATCATGGGTCTTATATTATAATGATGTTTATTTTTTATTTTTTTTGTGAGCAATATATCGTAAAAGGAGCTAGAGGAGTAGAAATATTGGGATAAAGAAGTTTTTGATGGTAAATTAATTCTAACTGGTATTTTAAGGAGGCCATTTTTTTTTCGATTTCCCAGTAGTTTCTTTAAGCGTCAAAAAACCATATTTTATATACGCTACATGCCCTATGGAATTCGAAGTATTATATAAATGTAAGGGAAATGACAAAATAACAAATACAATTTTATAGCAGCCAATGTTTATTTTTATTTTTAATTGGCCATTTAAAGGTGAAAAGTCATTTTTTTTAATAATAATAAATATTATTGTAACTGGAGCTCCACTCAAAATCGCTTTTATAGGAACAAATTATTTATCTTATTGCTTTCGAAATTAAAATAATAATAATACAGTATCCTTCCCGAGGATCGATGGACCGACGTCCGACGTATAATTACTGGATTCACAAAAATTTGTATTATTATAAATGTACAAATACTACATTGAGCAAGTCGGATATAATATTATTAGGTCAATGTATTTAATTTAACTTAAAGTAAATATTAATAGAAAATGAATTTTCGAATATATTTACCCATTTTTAGGCTATTAAAAGCAATTTTCAATTTTCAATTTTTTTTTCAACGTACAAATAAATATGAAATAATACTTCTATAATATTGTGTGGAATCATTAATCATTAATACATTGGTTTGTGTTTCTTATCTAGTTATTACATATACATATAATATTACCATAAATGTCACCAAACTTTATTTTCAGTTACTATTGTTTAAAAAAAAAATCGATCTACAAAAGTTAATTACAGGTATTTAAGTTTTTAAAAGAAATATTTTTTTGTTCTGGGAGGGGATCCAGTTAGGTTAAGTTATCATTTTTCTTTATGCTAAGTAAATGTAAATAAATACTTTGTAGTTAATTAATTATTAACTTTACTTAAAAGTTGAAATTACATATTTTATTAAAGTATTTTAAACTTCTGTAGTTAATTAAATTAAACTCCAGCAAATGAAAAAATAATGGCGAAATAAAACTTTGGTATTCAGACTTGGTCAATTTTAAAAAATTATTGTTATTCAAATAAATAGTTATTTGTATATTTATTTATATTAATTTTGATTATCTATGTTTATTGCTTAATTTAACGTTTTTAAATTGTTTTCTTTTTTTATTAAAATTAGTTAGTTTAAATATTATTTGATTTTAAAATGTATAGTTTAATATGAATTTTATAAGTATAGATATGTAAAAATTATGGACGTATAAAAAAATACTTACTAGGTACCTATATACCTACTATATAGGAATATTGTGAAGGAAAGCTAGTTTGTCTTGTAGTGCAAGATTTAATTAAATAGGTATATTTTGACATAAATATGTAAAATTTAAGAAGGGTGTATCAGCTATAGTTAGTGGAGGGGAGCTTAGAATTCTCTCTTGTTAAAATGTGTTTATAAGCATATAGTTCAAATACTTATGCAGTTCTAAAATTTCCTTAGCGCAAACCCTGCATTATATTATATAATATGATCATATAATATCATATAAAAAATATATTATTTATATAAGTGTATAGGTCGTTGGAGCGTTACGGAGTATCGCTACACAAGTGTCGTGAGCATCAGAGAGCAGCGCCGTACCGCTCCGACTTACCGACCTAGTGGACACGAATCTAGGGGAAAATATCCGTTTGAAAATAAGGTAGGAAAAAATATTCGCAATGTAGGAAAATACATCCGGTCATTATTATTTTTTTATACATATATTATATATAATATAACACGGAAATTCGTTGTAAGTATACGGACACGCGGTCCGGTGTCACATGAATATTTATAGAAAATACAAAAAAAATTAAATTAAATACCATGCGTATATGTATAAACTAAACAAATTATAGATAATATCTAGGTACAATTAATTAAAACAAAAATTATAGATATACGACGTGTAACCCAGATGAACAGATATACAATATCGTAAATTGTGTTAATACACACAATATATAACGTAATCTGTGTAGTATTGGTAAATCATAATGTTCTAATTTCTATTTATACCTATCATATTAGTACATTTTTCACATTGCCTATTACTAGTATCACTATTTATTGGTTTTGGTTTTTTTCTTTCAATTTTAATTATTAATTTTCGAATTATTTTCTAAAATTAAGATAATTCATATTTATTTATTTTTACACGAAAAAAAAATTTACCGGATATATTTTCCTACATTGCAGATATTTTTCCCACCTAATTTTCGAGCGGATATTTTTCCGCGTACCAGTGGACACATCTATATTCATTTACGTGATTTTTGTTTGGGTGCCGTCGGCGAAAAATACACCGTGTCAATTATATAGCATAGCACAAAAAACTAGTTTGACTAGTTTTAACTATGTATATCTAACTATATTCTGTGGTCGTATGTCGCAACGACATTTGTCGTTTGATGCCGTTATTATCTACCCATTTTCAGATGTTATCAGGATATCACTTATCTAGATTATATAGGCATAAGGTAAATTAAATTATGTTTTATATATAGGTATATTCTTGATAAAATAAATGACACACGTTCGTTATTACAGTACCTATATTATATCGATATTTTAAAGAAAAAATAACATAATATACCTAATATTGTTAATACATATATTTATTATTAATCCATAGTATTCTTTGGTTGTGCACCGCCGGATATTTCACCCACGAGCCACTATTGATATAGATACTGACTTTAATTAAAACATTTTCTCGGCTTTACTATTTTAATATTTATCATTTATAGTTACAAATTTACGAATTTACGTTATTCAACTTTAAAACTATCGATAATAGTATAATATATTCTATAATAGCAAAACTGTATAGATCTCAGCAACCATACTATTATGACCACCACCCATGTTAATTAGCAATTTATTCTCGAAACGTATATGCTGACAAATTGCGATAGCTGTGAAATCAGTTTTAGTCTGCTCCGTCCTAAAATATATTATATTTATAATTTTTAATATGTTATGTATTTTATTTTATAAAACATATATTTTAACAAACCCTGGAGGCTATAGTGGTTGAAATGTGGGTACATATAACTATAAGAACTCTCGAAATCTCGAAACTTCTTTAAAAAATCAAATCACTAGGTACAAAATATAAAAAAAAGATTTATATTTTTAATTCATAACTTTTTTCCATTATACAGGAGAATATTGTCGGTATACGAAAAATAAATATATAAACTTATTTAAACAAAGTTAAATTGCCAATTCATTTCTTTTATGTAGAAGAAATAATTATCGTATACTAAATATATTGACATAACTATAATTGAATATGATTAGTTATTATTAAGATATTATATCAAAGAAATTCATCCAAACTATTACATATAGGTATATAATAATATATATATATATATATATATATATACATGAAATAATTATGTAAATATGACATAATCGACAAGTTTTATCCACTTTTAAAAATGTTGTTAAATTGTATTTAGCTTGGGTATAATATATATATATATATATAATAAGCTTTATAATAATGTATTATATTTACATGGATGAAACAACCGCAATACAGATAGTCCATAAGTTATAAACGAAGTAGAAAAGACTAATTTGTCACACATAGTGATTCATTAAGTAGACTTAATACCTAGTTAACTGTATACAAAATAAAATGTTAACGAAAAAAATGACTTTTTTTAATACAAAATAATTTAAATATTAACTTATAACCAGATAGATATTAACGACGGCTCATTTGCATTGATAAATAATTACAAGTGTCTTATAATTTTGTTGGCTTGATTAAAATCTCCCATTTGTACTCATATGCCTAGTAATAGTTGCTTGATGACTACAAAGTAATAAGATTTTATTATTAGCAATATATACATGGATAAAGAATAAAAATAAAAAATTTTCTCCTAGAACGTTTTTACTAGTGATGGGCACTATCGATACTTTTAACTATCGAACAATTCGATATAAATACTATTCGGTTTTACTATCGATAAATATCGAATAGTTCGTTATAAAACTATTCAGTTGTTTTAATCGAATAGTTCGGTATAAAACTATTTAGTCTTACTACCCATAAATATCCGATATTAATCGAATATTTTATTTATCGAACATTTTTCGATGCTATTCAAAACTATCGAATATTTCGATATTAACCGATATATTTTTGACTATCGAATAGTTTGGTTTGCATAAAACTAGTTTATACAATAGTCTATTTACTTCATTAACTTAATGATGATGTTTTGAGGACATCTCGCGTACAGTATTACAAATAAACAAAGAAAATAACTTAATGTTAGAACAGTAATGATTGGACGCATGTCGAAATACCATTATTTTCTTAGATTTAGAACCACGAGTAAACCATAAAGATATTTATAATATTGAAAACTGTTCTACCAAATGATTAAAGTGGAGCTTCCAAGAAAAAATACAATAATACTACAGAGTAAAAACTGTCAAATTTATAGTTGCATATTTAAATATTTCGAATATTGTAGTAAAATAAGCAAACCATATTATGTTCATGTAACATAATATCGTAATTAATAAATATTGTATTGTAATTATGTCACAGGGGATGTGGCATATTTTGACTTGGTTGGAATTTGTAACATATTGAATGTAACAGAGCTACAACTTTGCGAACATTTACCTTTTTTGCGACTCGTTTGCGCAAAAACACACAACTCGTTTACGCACATAGATTTTACCTACCTGTGACGAAATACCCTAAAAAGAGAACTCGTTTGCGCACACAGATTTTAGATACCTACTACTTGTGATTAAGGTTGAGTATATTGATTTATATTTTATACATAATATTATTAATATAATATTAAATTTCAAATTGTATTTGTATATATATATATATATATATACCTAAAATCTATATATACTTTTTATGTGACAATTTCCTTCTCACTTTAACAGTTAATTTTGCCGTAATATCATCTATATTCAGTAATTCATACCGTATAATTTTATTAGGTTTTACGTACAAATCTTTTTCTTCACTACGTTTTAGTGTACCTACTTCTAGTTATTTTTCTTGCCATTATTTGATCGTTATACTCCTCATAATTATGAGAGTTGGTCATTTTTATTACTTTATTAAATTTATGAATAATAAAATTTGCAGAAAATTTTTTATTTATACATCTGCAATTTCAATCTCCACTTTTTAAAATACGGAACTCACTAAATTTATAATATTATTGATATTAAAACACCGTTTTCCTCTTCGTGTTTTAAATATTTCAGAAATTTCGACGTCCATGGTAATAATATAGGTACTTATACGTTTACATACTAGGTACTAGCCAATGACTAAAGGCTGGTTCACACTTCATCGTGTCGTTCTTTTGATGACCGTGTGTCCAAATTAACCGTGTTATCATAATTACCAAGTTATCCATATGCTGGTATAAAACATCAATATCAAAACATAAATATTAAATTTAAGTTTCAAGTTTTCAACAAAATATTGACTACAACTTGTCACTATTTGTTTTTTACTACAATTTCACTACAAAAAAAAAAAAAAAAAATACAAAAATTATATGAATATGAACTACAAGAATATAATAACTATTATCAAATGCATAGAAGAAAAATTGTACCGTGTGCGATGCATTTATTTGAAGAATATTCTAATAACATAAAAAGAAAATAAACATGAAAAATAAATACTTGCATATTAAATAATAATTATATATTATGTCTAGATACCTATGTAATGTTACAAAAAATGTATAATGTATATTAATTTGAATGGAAGAGTATATAATGAGACAATCATCTTTCGTATCTTTATTTTTTCTATGGTATCAGCGTCTAGAGATATATTATCAAAATCACTAACCACACGGCCAAAAAGTTTAATATATTCAACTATGCGGTAACATTTGATAACTCTGGTTGCATGATAAAATATACGTCAAACCATTTGGTATACCATAATGTAACCAAACGGTTCCACCAATCAGAATATAGTATTTTATTCTACAAAACACGATATGATGAAGTGTGGACCCACCTTAACGATACAATACAATCACCAATGTGTGAAACTGTAAGCTTATCAAAAAAAAATTCAAAATAATTTAATAATAATAATAATTATTGTTTTATCTACACAAACGATTACATTCATTATAAGATAAACATTGCTGTATTTGATTTTTCACACTGTAATCTTTTACTTTAATCTTTTATTTGTGCGATAATTCATTTTTGCATGATAGATATATGTTTTCGTTATACGCAAACGAGTCGTGATTTTTCAGGTAAAATTTAAAAGGTGTACTAACGATTCGTCTGTTTTCAGGTCAGCGATATTTTTACTGTGCGCAAATTATTTGCACCGATGTAACAGTTACCTGCTTATTTCATATAAAATATATAAGACAAAGAACTTGATTATGTACAATACACAAACACGAGTATATCACATTAATGATCAAGCCAACAGCTATTATTTTGACATAAAACAATTATCACACCCAAAACGATTGCTACGTGTACAACCATATGTTAATAAAATTACCCTTTTTCAGTACGTTTTCCTTACAATCAGGTGGGGATAACGGACCAAGTTATATAGGTTTTTGCGACATAAGATTGAGCATCTTTTTTCTCCATCAGCTCTCGTGAGTACATTGCTCTGCATTTTAGCATTCGAGACTAATAGAGGAGGAGATAATTTTTTCTTAGTTCCCTTTTGGAAAAATTTCACACATTTTTCGAGTTGGCCTTATCTACTTAATTTATAATGTACGTTGAGCCCTTCTATTTCACATTCACTCTATTCCTATATGTGTAATAATGATAATTATTTTATTTTTGCGTTTTCACATTCAAATTTGTTTGATTTATTTCAATTATTTTATTTATTTCAAACGTAAACATTGAATATCAAATTTACTTTAACCGATTAACTTCAGTGCTTTGGTAATTTTGGTACACCGTAGTTCAGAAACTTGACTTGATTACAGGGGCCTAACAGATCGCCTGTATATTGATTTTATTTTTGAATTAAAGCAACCGAATTACGAACATCCACTAGTATTATATGTCAATCTCTACGGATTTAGACATATATTATAGTTGGGCTGAGCATTGAAGGTGTCCCATTTATATTCTATTTCACTATCTGAGTAATTTTGGTACACTGTGATTGAGGAACTTAACTTGATCGTAGGGGCCTAATAAATCGTCTGTACATTAATTATATTTTTGAGTTAGAGAAATCAATTAAGGGATACATATTTCTGTTGTAATACTGAAAAGTATATTTTGTGTAGGTAGTAACATTTATTGTACTCACAACTTCCTTCTCATACCTTAAATATTTATCATAATACATTATACAGGATTTTAGTGTATAACGAGTTATCTTATTTACACCAAGGTAGGTACCGATTTGAAATTAACCGTTAGACACCCTTAGATATTCACACACAATCTCTAAGTAACATATTTAAAGTAATGATTAGTCACACCCAATAATAATATTTATTATTCATACTATTAAAATGTATCCATATCATATTAAATTATCAAATTAGTTTCTTCATTTATATAATGGCCTAATTTACACCACGGGTACTAAGCTGGTACGCACCAAGCAGGTTCGCATCAAACATTTGATACGTACATGTTTACACCGAGCGTATTATCATTCTTTCTTATCAAAACATGTGCAATCGAAAGTGATAATTGTAGTCTGTGATCAGCAAACTATAAATTTTCTAATTTTTATTTTCTAGTCAATGTTATAATAAATGGATAACTTAAGTTTAGTTGTATTAGGGTTAATTGAAGCAGATGAAGATGCCTACTACAAACATCAACAAAGGAGGCTCTCTCGCAGACGTCTTGCAATAAAGTTGGGCCATCAGAGATTTGTTGCTTACCAAAGAAATAAATGTGGTTGCTAATGAATGAAATGTACCACTAGAATTAACAATGGAAGCTTTTAAACACAGAAAAACAATTTGGATGAAAGAAAGAAGTAATGATTTTTGGGACAGGGTTGTCAACGTTCATTTCAACACTTCAGATTTGATTGAAAATTTTAGAATGTCAAAAGTACATTTTTTGAAGCTATGTAAAATTCTAAATAGTGAATTAGAACCAAAATCTCAAATCTTAATTCCCCGAAAACCATTAACTGTTGAAAAACAAGTAGCCATTGCTTTATTTAAGCTTTCAAGCTGCGCTGAATATAGAGTAATTGGAAACTTATTTGGTATTCATAAATCAACAGTTAAAAAATGTCTGTATAGAGTAGCGACAGCTATAAATAAGGTAATGGTTCAAAGATATATATTTATGCCTCAAGAAAACGAAGCAAAACAAATTGCACAATGTTTTAAAGAAAAAAGTAATATTCTACAAATTGTTGGCTGCATAGATGGCACACACATACCAATAACAACTCTTAATGAAGGCTATCGTGATTATGTGAACAGAAAAGGTTGGACTTCATATAATGATCTAGCTGTTGTTGATAATAATGGAAGGTTGATATTTAATTTTTTTAAAGTATGCAAATTTAAAATAGTAAAAATCTGTATATATTAAGCTGCTAACAAAATGTTATTTAGATGAACTTGAGGGAAAAGGAACTCAATAAAAGTTTTTAACACAATCTATATAGTATTTAATTGAAGCACACACTTAATTTTGTATCATTATAATTTTTATTTCAGATTTCGATGTGTTACTGCAAAACATCCAGGTGCTGCACATAATGCTGCAGTTTTTAAAGACAGTTCATTATTTAAAAATTCAGGAAATGTTAAACCACAGGTATAAAATGTTGCATTCTGTTATTTTAAATCTCTAAAAAAATGTATTTTTATAAAATTGTTAAGCTACTTATCAAAAACTATTTTTAGGGTACCAAAGATATTGACGGTATGGAAATTCCATTATTTATTGTGGGAGATCCTGCTTATCCACTCTTACCATAGCTTGTAAAAGGATACCCGGGGCGTGTCTCTGCAGAAGAAGAATCATTCAACGTCTATTTAAGTAGTACCCGGATAGCTGTGGAAATGGCATTTGGCAGGTTGAAAGCTAGATGGAGGATTTTGGCAAAGCAAATGGACTTTCATTATACCTTCTCATCTAATGTTATCATAACATGTTGTATTTTGCACAATTTTGTTGAAGAAAAAAAGGATCCATTCTACACATGCTGGTTAGAAGAATGTCAACAATATAGTTTACTTTTTCCACAACCAGAAAGAGCGATGTGTTGTGATAAAATTAATTTGAATGGTTCAATTTTTAGAGACCATTAAAAGCAGTACTTGGCTAAATTTTATCCTTTAAGAAAAACAATTACGAGATCATAAATTTTTTCTTTTATGAATACATGTAAAAAAAGTTATTTTTATTACCCTAAGATCATATTATATCTTAATATAATCCTGCATTTTCAAATTTATTCATATTTGTTTTAATTAGTAAATTTGAAATATTGTTTTACATTGAATCACCTCTAAATTAATACATTTTAAATTGTGTTTGGAGAAAAGTGGTACTTATAGCTAACCAGTTATATAACCTGAATGAAAAAACTAAAAAAAATTGATTAACTTAGTAAAAATATAAATTACACGAGTATACAGTATACAACATAACAAATTGTATATTTTTACAAGTCACATCTATAAAATTAACAATATTTTTTTAACTCTTATAACAATAAATAAACAATGAAAAATAATAAATCCAGTCTTTTGGGTATAAGAAAAAAAAATGTATCATAATAACTTCAAATTAAATCACTCACAGGCACTATACGTAATAACATAGACATTGGCATGTAGTTATTAGTAGCCTGGGGTCTTTGTTGTAGAACGTTTATGATCATTGCCGTCTGGTTTGATCGAAATTCACGTTCTTTATCCATTTCATTTTGCTCCCATGCTCTTTGTTTGTCCATTTCAGTTTGCAAAATTTCTCGCTGCATATCATCTTGCTTCTTCATCATTTTTTGCCATAGCTTTGCATGTTTTTCCATCCAGTTTTTAGAATGTTTTTCTAAAGTTGCTTGGTAACTTTTTCTTCCTACAAGCAAAATATTCAAATAATAATATAAATTAAAAATAAATAAATAGAGAAACCATACCAGTCGATGCAGATGTTTTTTGTCTTATCTTCCTAGGTTCTTCACTTTCACAATCTTCTAATTCAACAATTATATTTTCTTCATCATCACTTATCACAACTTCAACAGGATACTCTTGTTGTTCATCTTCTCCTGTAACAAAATAATATTTAAAATTTATATATCTACCGTAGTAGATACTGATAAAATATAGAATATATAGCATGCCTATAATTTTCTATATTTACTTACTGATTGGGATCATTTCAATCGTGTCATGACCAGATTGTGAAGTACTGGCCGCTGTGGTGGGCCTAGAGCTATATAACAAATTATGTTCATTAAAAAAGGGCAATATTTTGATACAGCACCACTCACGTTCATACCTTTAACGCACTTCCCATAAGACAATTTAAGATTTTTTAATTTAAGTTTCATTTGTTCAGCCGTTTTGGTAAAATTTTGATTGGACATTTCATCGACGAGAGAGCGAAAAATGTCAACATGCTTAAACTTTTTGCCGTCCATTAGCTTTAAAATATTTTTTTCATTACATAAATTTAAAAATGATTTCATTTCTTCATCAGTCCAGTTAACTCCCTTCTTTCCGGATAACATTTTTTTATTTGTCCGCTAATTCCACTTAGAAAACTTTAGAAAAAACACGGAAAAAACAACAAACAAAATAAACATAACCTTAAATAAATTATTTTTGTGTTTGGTGCGCCTCGAATTTGGTCTGATACGCTTTGCTCGATCGTATCAGACTATATTGATGCCCTCCTGTTTACACCGAAAACTTAATGTGGATTAAACGCTTGGTACGCGTATCAAGTACACGGTGTAAACTAGGCCAATGATTCATTATCATTTATATATACTTTATATTATAACTTTAAAAATTTCAATTTTAATTTTTATTATATTACATAAACGTGCTGCAATAAAGTACCAAAAACAAAGTGTGTGAAATGTAGTAAAAAATATTGAACCTAAAACTGTCCATAGTGTATATCCATGTGGAGTACATCAACTTCAGATTTACTAAACTTTAACTATAAATCAAAAATATAGTTTTAAAAATGATTCAAATCATTGGCATGTTACACTTAAGGAGGCACGGTGCCGACTAAGAAACATAATAAAAGAAATTTAAATCGCTTATTTTATAGGTAGGATTTAAACTTAGTTTGTGATTTCAAATATATTTTTAACAGCATACCTAATAATGTATAAATAAATACAAAATTGGTAGGTAGTTTTTTTAAACAATAATTATAAACGATGGAAAACATATTTAATAAATATATAAATTATATTTAAAAATAAGCACCGGTTATCTTAAAAAAAATAATTATATTACTTACAATTAAACAATGTTGGAATTGCATTAAATACAAGCCTACTTATTTATGGAATTCAAAAACATTTGTTTTTCGAAATCCACCCCACATACCCTGTAACTTCAACATAATCTCGAAAGATTGTTTGCCAAGTGTTCTGTGTCGCAGTTCTTTATCCAAATTGTACGTCGTTCAACTTCTTTTAGGTATCCAAAGAAGCTAATATTCTGAGAACTGGACCTCTATTAGTACAACACTTAACGGAACACAGGGTACCAGTTTTTATACTAGCCATTTTCTGAATGAAATCACAAATTTTCTTGTTTTAATCTGTAATTCAATGGACTAGCTTGGAATTCAAAACACAATTCGCGAACACGAGGGTGAAAAAGTATTTTGTAAACAAACAAAACATGTTTCAGTTTGTCTTACGAGAATAAATCATATTATATTTTTCATACCTATATAGGTTCTATACTGATTCCTGTGAAATTATCAGTGGTCAAAATACATCATCGTTTTTCATTATATCGCAAGTAATCTATCTGTATTTATAAGATCTGTGCTAGATATAAATTCTAATCTAATATTTCATAGTAATAATATTGTTTTATGTTTATACATTTTATTTAGTTATTAGTAATTCTAATTTTTTTTAAATATATATTTTTGTTAGATTAAAACATTTCTAAAACAATTTTATTAGACCAAATTTTTTTTGGAAACGTTTTGCGAATTTACTAATATTTTGTTTCAAATCCGAGTTTCACTTGTGTCTGAAATGTCTAAATACCTTTTTTTGATTGTCATACCACTAATTAGTTACTTTGGACCAACTAATACTATCAATAATGAAAAATGAGCACAGCCTAAATAAATTACTATATACTGTTACTCTAAATCACAGACACGAACAACTTATGTCCACCACTATTATGATAAATGGACATATTGATTTTAAATATAAAATAATATCAAATTTAATATTATATCAATAGGAGAATAAATGTAATTTCAACCTTTTTTTTGTTTTAATATAATTACTATTTATAATAAGATGAAAATTAATCATATTTACTATAGAATAAAAGAAAAATAGAAAAGTACCTACAGGTAAATATTTAAAATAATATCCCAGAAAACTTTGATTTTTCCTCAAATATACACTATTGTTAACCTGTACAATTTAAATACATTCTAAACAACATAAAATCTTTAGTCATCTCGTAAAGTCTTTTATAAGAAAAACGCTTATCTATATTATAACAATTTTTTTGAAAGTAATACTCGTGTATATATTTATAAATGTATAGATATTATAGTAAAGTAATTCAATATTTTAGTCATTTCCAAAAATCCAATTTAATAAAATATTCAATTATTAAGTACCTACTTCAGTGTTTATTTATTGAAAATATTATACTAACAAAATAATTATTTTCTCTATATGATTATATCAGGGTATAAAAATTTTTTTAAAAAGCAATTTAAGGGTTTTATTATCCCTTAAAGGATTTACGTTATAATATTTTAGATTTATTTATTTGAACTCCGGGTTTAAAATTATAATCCAATAAAAGCATACGTATGAAACTCATTTTTTACAAAAATTTTGGGTGAAACGCATTATTCTCTAAATGTGAAAATTGTCTAATCCAATATAAAACACTTTTATATTATATCCACTAGTTATTCACTTCGTTAATTTTTATATTATAAGTAACTCACTTTAAGTATAAAAAATGTCTATCTAATAGTAATATTATAACATGAAATATTTTTTATAGGTTATTAAATTACTATTATAGTCAATTTTCACTTTTTATAAAGTTTAAATTTCATAGTTTTGGTATAATATTTTATCTAAATTATGTACACATTATGTATGATATTACAATATAGTATACATACTTTATCTTAAATCAGTAAAATAATTGTCAGTCCTAAGTTTTGGAGAAGGCATGGCCATCCCGAGGGGAGGTGTAGTGGGGAGGTGTTCACCCCCATGAGTTTTTCAGTCAGCACATTAAAAATTAACAGAGTCTTATTATATTAGAGAAATAATAGACTTAAAAAATTGGCTTATTATTTTTACATCCCTAAGAGGTTTGATTGTTTTAAGTCAAACTTTCTTTAAATTATTATAATAAAAACATTATATTAAATTATCATTTTTTTTAATTTTTAAATTTTTTTTTTTTTTTTTTTTTTTTCAGAAAAATTACCTTCAGACTCATTACTCGATGATATCAATAGTGAAGATAAATTATCCTCTACTGATGAAATGGACCATGCTAACAATAAACCTGAGGTATTTATTATTAATGTTTAAAAATTAATTAAATAAATCATTTATAGGTTATGGATTTAAATATAATCATTCACTATGCGTAAAAAGTTCCCAGTATTGAGTATAATATATTTATATTTAATTTTAAAATAACAGTGTAATATATATTACACCTAGTCCTTTTTTCCATTTTTTTTTTTTTTATCTGAGTGCAATTCAAAGTTATCCATAATGCTATAATAATGATGTATGACATTTACCATTTGTAAAATATTTTTATCAATATTTTCATAATTTCTATGAATGTTTTAAACTCGTGGAATTTTGCTACCAGTGACGTAGCCAGACTTATAAATAGCAGGGGTCAGTTATTATTAGGGGCCGCTTTTTTATAAAAAAAAAAGTCAATCCATTCTCAAATTATACTCCTACATCAATCTTTATTATTATTTTAAATTTGAAAGCATATGACCATTCAGAGCGAAATTCGAAATAATATTGTTTTTCAATTTATAAAAATTCTGAATTATTCTTGGTAATTTTTTTTTACTCTTAAGATAACTACCAAACGAAAATAAATCTATACCCAAAAACTCCTACTTAACTCTGTCTACCAGACTAAGTATATACATATATAAACTATTAAAGCCTCAACTATTTTTATAAATTATTGGAATGTCGTCAAAAAGTTTTGAAATCTGGTCTCTCGAACGTCAAAATAATACTTGAAAATCCTTCAACTATGTCAAGGAAGTACCAAGTTAAAACTAAGTCTTAAGGATCAGAATTTTACGTTTAGCTCAGGTTAGTTTAACGAGAATATTTCTAAGGTCAATAATGACTGACAGGTATCAAAGTAAATATTAAAAATGAACACACTCCCAAAGGTTTGTACTCTACCAAAACATGATAAAAATGTAGTTAAAACTTGATACAAAACCCTTTAATACAATCGTAGTATAAAATACAATGATGTGCATACATCCAGTCCACCCTTTAGCTACTCCACTGACTGCTACTAACTAATGATGATAAATTTATTGAATGATTTATATTGTTATTATCATAAAAATGAATTACAAAAATATGATCAAATCCTTTAATTTTGGAATTAATTAATAGGATTACTTTGAAAAGTTATAAGATCACTCTGACTGGGTATTATTTTATTATACATTGAATTTTATTTCGATCAAGTGAATAACATAGAAGTAAATATATATATGACGTCCGAATTTGGTGCAGATCATTAATAAATTTCTATAGAAAGTTGTTAAAGTATTCAAAATATTACTTATACGCACTATAGTGGATAGTGATTATAAAAAATTTAATTTTCCTAAATACCTGCATGAGGTTCCAGGACCCGACAAAAACAACATTTAAAATATTTATAAATTATTAACACTTTCTAATTACATAATTTAATTTAATTTATATCTATTGTACATATTCATAAACCATTTGTCGATCAAAAATTGTAATAATTGTAAGCTGCTATGTATTCTTAATTTATATAACTCTTGTAGTTGTGGCTCAATAATAAAAATTAAAATAAATGTGTTTAGTAAATATATTACATAAAGTTGTTAGAATTATATAAATGGTTGCAGACTTAGATGAGATTCTCTATTATAATTCTTCATTATAAACAAGAGATATATTTTACTCCTTGTGAAGCTAATTGTGCTGTTAAAATATATTACCAATTTTGACGTTCAATCAAGCCACAATTTTAACTATTGGTTTATTTTAGATGGATAATACACTATTTGGTTTGGTTTCATATAATCTATGTAATAATCATTGTCACTATAATATACTGTTAATTTGAAGAAAAATAATATTAGTTAAAATTTCCAAAATGGTAGACATATTTTAGCCCCAATAATGTGGGCATTTTGGTTCATTTTAGGTATATCCTGAGCTGTAATCTTTATTATTTATTAATATTATAAATATCCGAACTCAATTGTTCACTATGATTATAAAATCGGCCTAACCCATTTCAGTGGTTTTCTTGGCTTACCTGAAAGCGTCATTTAGGATAAGATCGGGTGACATCCAAGAATAGAACAAGAATTAAATTTTAATTATGAATAATAAATCTATATTTTGATTATCAATTTAAATTTACTTTTAGCGAAATTCACTCACCACATCAAGATAGTCCTCAAAACATAAGTCTCTCCAAAAACGTTAAATTAGCAAATCTTCATTGGACTTTGATCCCATATATATCTATATATAATTTATAAAATATTTATATAAACTATACATTAACATTTAAAACTAATAGAAGTTTATCACTAATACAATATTCAACATATTTTAATTTTTCAAAACAAAGTTTATATATAATCAGTTAAGTATATTAGTTTTAATTTATTTGTTACGGTAAAAATACAAATACCGGTATACATATTCAATACTTAGAAAATAACTAAATTTCTAAATTTCATATCTCAATTAGAGTATGCCTTTTTCAACATACTCGAATTGTCTTCCAAACACCCGGGATACAATTCTAGTGAAAAAAGGTCTACTTCCTGGATTTGGGAAGACCTTCGAGTGCGCTCATTTCACAGCTCTCTTTAACTGGTGGACAAGGATTAATAATATGTGATTGTTTGATAAAAAATGTATTACGAACCCATTCAAATGTCGAGAATAACTTTTATGTAATACTGGGTTTCATAGTATCCAAAAGAGCATTATTAAATAATAATTTGTATGTAACAGTTTTTTTTTTAAATAAACATATTTCAACATTTAGAATGAAATAATACAATAATATCTAAACCGGGTTTTTGGGGTTTTATCGACATTGGTTATATATTCTAAGATTCGCCAAATCTCGTTTATAAAATCTCGAATTACAATAATCATTCTGAGTTTTACTGTATACATTTTTATATCCTAGAATTTACCAAGATGATGGTAAAAGTCCGAAATTTAGATATTTATCGAGGGCAAACGGTGAAACGTAAGTTTTACCAGTATTTGTTCTTTTACCATATAATAGGTATATACTATATATATATTAGAGGTACAAATACCTACATCAAAATTGAATGAAGTGTTTTCAACCCATACTTGCCGCCTTTTAAAAATTAGTTTTAGACTGATTACTTTTGTATTAACTATATAATAATACTCTGATAATAATGATAATATAAGTGATTTCCTGACTAACAAGTAAAAATTGGAATTTGAATAATGGGCAATAACAATAATTATTATAACCTTATATAAAGGAATATAAAAAAGATAAGAAGTGTTATATATATTCCAAATCTTCTCGATAAATAGGCCACTGGATATTATAATAATTAATATAGTCTAAAAATCTAGATAGTGGATACCTACAAAGTTATAATACATTTAAAATGCGATTTATTTATTTTAAAATCTACATCACCACAAAATTTTGAATAGAGAGAAAACCCGATAATATTACGAACAGTCCATGATATAGGGTAAATGTCTTTCTAAATAAACTTAAAATTGTAATTATTATTATTTTCATTGTAAACAGCAGCTGCTGCCGATTTAAATGAAAATTAATGCTACGACACAATATATTAAACTTCCAAACAAAATCGATTTTTCGTTGTTATTAATAACAATAATAAAATACTATTTATGCTCGTAATATAATTGTACCTACTCGATATGTTTGTAAAATATTTTAATTGAATTGAACGTTTAAAAAAAAAAACTATTTATTTCATTGTTGTCCACCCGCGTCCAATTTTTATTCGAGTGGTGTTGAATGTACCATACATAAAATTAATAATTAATTAATATCGTATAAAAAAAACTTCAATTTACATTTATAATGTAAGTATAACATAATGTGTCCATATACTTTTACGTTTGTCTCGTACACTATATACATTATGCACAAACCTTAAGAAAAATTATACACTAATGCAAACATATTATCGATGCTTCTAATCACTGAAAATAATTGAGTACTAATTTCACTGATGGATTTTTATAAGCTTGTTCTCCGTCAATAGTGTTAATTGAAACTAGGTGATCATTTGTGTACTTAATTTATTCATAATTTTTTTACAAAATATTTCAATGGTATAGTTATTTATACATCGTATAGGTAGTATATACTGTGTTATTGGCATACATGTATATAATTATTATTGTCACCCACAATTTTTTATTCTTAATTCTGTAGAATTAACAAAAATGGAAAACGATCATATCCATAGATATGGAATTCCTAACTATTATTATTGTTTAATTTATAATTTTAATTATACTAGTAAATGGTATGTAAATATATTCAATGTGGCGTATTTTCATTCTTATACTAGAAGATCCCCGTTACACCCAAAAATAGTTAAATAAAATCATTTGGTTAAATCAAAACTACCTTTTTATTATTTTATTACATAAATTGTATAATAATTTTGTATATTCAGTTCGATATAATATAATCTACAAAAAAAAAAATATTATGAAATTTAAAACACAATTTTTTTACATTCTGTCCATAATAATTTATTAGAAAATCCTTTTAGGGGTTCTATGGAATTCAGTGTTTTGGATATTCAAATATAGTATAGTATATATGCTAGTACCTATATAGTAAATATATTATTGAACTAATTATTACTATTTTTATATTTTTAAGCAAATATCCCTTTATAAATTAGTAGGTATATTAATTTATTATCTCATTTTATTTTTTTCATTAAATACATTTGTTTTTGTATAAACAATTTTAAAACTAGATAATATTGTGTATTCCTTTTAGAAACACGATTATTTTTTAAGAATATGTTATGTAGTTAATAGTCATCTTAGATGATAAACACCAAGTAATGGGAGGATTGGATCATTTGGCGGAAAGTTATAATTGTACTTCTTATGTAATAAAATTCAAATTAGAAAATTCTATGTGTAACAAAATAATTATTTTTTAGTATGAAATTTAGCAAAATAGTTTTTGGAATTAAAAACGAAATATAGATGAATATTAAATGATTTTCTTAATGAACTAAATATCTAATTAATATAATATTTTAATAATAAAATAAGCTGTGTTGTATTTAACTTTTTAGTTCAATTTTTATAACTCATAAGGGTCTTGTTCATCATCACTATCTAAAATATCTAATTTAAAATTATATCCGTTCAACAACTCGAAAATGTCTTTAGGTTTTAGATTATTAGCTATATTTATAATAGACAAAATACAAAAGAATAGGATAATTTTGTAATATTATTACATTTCCTATGTGCACGCTGTTTTCTAACAATAGACACTGTATAACAAAAATTGTATTAATAAATGACATTATTGATAATCGTTTTAATAGTTTTTTTAAGTGAATTAAATTTATAAGAGGGAACGATATTTCTAACTATAAAATATATATGATAAATTATATAACATGGAACATATTTTGACTAAACCGTTTGAACAGACTGGGCATATTCCTACTAAATGTATGGCTTGCTCCAATACAATCTAGCACTCAAACTATGCCGATTTTCATTTTACTTTACTAATACGTGATTACATAACGTCCTAACAACATTGATTATATATTATTATATTATATATATATATATATATATATATAATTAACACTAATTACAACCTAATTTTTTTCTAAACATCACGCTATCTCTCAGTTTCGAATGGCATTATATAAAAGAAGACATAGTCGAAGTAAACACAGAAACATGAAAACCATACCAACAACTTTTATAAATATTTTTCATTTTAAACTATATAATATTACTGAAACTGCACAATTTTTATTAAACTTCTATGCTAAATATATATATATATATATATCTTATTATTAGACAATTAATTAATTATGTATTTATTCATATATATATATTTTTTAACCATTATTAGCCATGCTGTAATCGCATTTGTAATTTCATGTAGGTAACTTGGAGTACCGAACGGTAATGAAAAGAATAAGATGTGCATGAATATAATGCATCATAGAAATTAGAATAATTTTTTATATGAATATACGACTGTATTTAAAAGTTGAAAAATATTAACAATTCAAATTTCCGTAGTTCGTGCATACAGACAATTAATTTTATATATAATTTTTACATTCAAATAATTTTAAAAGTTAAAAAATATAAGAATATGAAATTAATTTTTTAAAACCACTGAAATACTATGAATTTTTCCGTTTCATATTCTATTTATTCTTTACTACTATAGTTTTATTTATTTTTGCAAAAAAAATGTTAATAAAAAATGTTTCATATAACATAAATCTTACAACTCGTAAGTATCACACTAAACTCTCTTCGCCTACTCCCTCGTTCTATCTAACATTTATGTAGGATCAGTTTCCTTAATCTTTAACATCCATACGAAACACTGTACTGCATCTTTACTTCACGTTGCTTCACATTTATATATTTATTCATATAATCACATATAATAACAATATATTTCTTAATAACCTTCAACTAAACTAATTACCAAATAGTTATTATAAAACCCAAAATATATCTGTTTTCTCAACATTTTATTGCTCTTAAGTTTTAATAGAGAAATATAATATATTGCATTGTAGTAATATACATGGACAATAATCGTGTGATACACATTATTTTAATTACAGTACGATTACCAATATAATTTGAGAAAAATCATCTAACTTCATTTACTTTTATAAAACTAAAAAAATTACATTAACAAACCAGACGGATAATATTTTAAAAATCGTAAAAATTATCTGTACAGTAATGTGTAACTTTACACTTTATTATAGGCTTGAAAATTTTTAAAAAAAGTAAGACATTAGTCGAACACAATAAAGTAGTACAATATATATATTATATATATTAAATTATTACCTATATATATGTATTGAATAATTTATTATAATTTATTAAATAAAAATATAAAACCATAGGTGTACATATTATATATACTTTAAACAGTTTAAAAGTATATTCTTAATGCAATAGTAAATTGAATAGATTTATTGAGTAAATAATAATCCAGCTACCTATGTGAAATATTTTTACAATAAAATAATTATTGAATGACGATTATTTATAATTAACAAATCTAACCATATGAGACCAATAAAATGATAATAATATGTTTATTCAAAAGACTCACACTTGCGAGAGGCTTTTACATGTTATATTTTCAATAGTCGGTTTTTTTACAATAATAACAAATTACAATACTAATATGTTAAGTGGCGCCAGCCAAATAAATTAATGAATCCCAAAAAAAAAAAAAGGTGCACTTCGCTCGTCGGGTGTCAGTAGAGGTAGATGAACTATGCTTGTCGGATAGAATACTGTTGGTGGATGTTCTGCTCTTGAAAGCAACAGTAAATCATTGCATTCGAAGAAAAGAGCAGAACTTCGGTGTACTATACATAACTATTCATATTATCGATGTCTATCTTTAAAATTTGATCAAAAGAGTAATTGTATAAAAAAATGTGATTTGGTTTAATATTTTCTATATAATAAAATATAATATTTATTTATAATAGCTTGATTTAGTATAAGTACATTACTATTACTGTCAAAAATACATTTAGTATAATAAATATTATTTAGTGTTTAGTTCCTATTTTGGTTTTTAAAAACAACAAAATATTATGAGAACTTTTTGATTTAATTGTTGTTCATTAGAATCCTCTATACAATAGTAAAATGATTAAACAATCATTACGACATACATGGTACAGTTAAAATTAAAATAATAATCACACAATATCTAATAATGTTTGGTAAATTTATAAATTGGTTAATACTTTAATTTGAATATATATATTTAAATATATATATATATATATTTATTTTTATATTATAGGTATACATTGTACATTTGTACTTCAATTGACAAACTATGTAAAACGATATATAGTATGATATATAGTTATACCTATAAAAATATAATTATCCGTGGTTTTTAAATCATTTGATACTTATAACACACTAATCAGAATGTTCTATTAGAAGATTAAAAGATAGGCAAAGTGGGATCCGAACTGGCATCGCCGAGGCGTATTCGTATTGAAAGTTCATTCCCGCTTCCGCTAAACTACAAAATCGATTATAAAAGTTCATCAAAAGTGTTCGAAATTTCTCGTATTTAAACTATTCAGATAACGGATGACACCGTTACGTATATCCACAGATAATAATATATACGCGTATTCGTCCTTGGTCAGACGGGGACGATCGCTAGAAAAGAAACTCTTAAAATTCAAAACACACGAATTTGCTTAGAAGTAGACGCACCTTAATACAAAATAATAATGAAAAACGGAAAAAAAAAAATTGGAAAAAATGCAAAAAAAAAGATCGCACGAAGTCGCCGCCCGAGCTTTTGTACGACGGCGGTGGCGCGGCGCTGAGTAACGTATATATTTATATCTGCCTAAGGGGGGGAGTGGCAATTGAACCTTAGACCCTATATATCTAAACACTGTTTAATAAATACTTGTTTCATGAATAATATTAAAATCTGAGAAACACACTACAGTTGTTCCACAAGAAATACAACTACATCCCCTTATCAATATAATGATAAGAAGTTTACCGGAAGTAAAAATAATATTTTTATGTTTTCGTCTGTTGATAGTAAATATTTTAACTTGCACAATTTTTTTCTTTAAAATTTTTTATTTTCATTTTATTTGTTATATATGCTATTTTACCATAGCGACAGTTATCATTTATAATTTAATACTACTTTAAAATCTACAAGTGATAAATATTTTATTTTATATATTTTACTTTAATTATAAATTATTGATTGGGCACTAATGCAATAATACATTAAGGAATAATTGTAACAAATAATTTTTATTAAAAATATTAGTTTGCAAACATTTATTATTTTATTATATTATGTCTACAGATATGCCACGAATAAGAAAAAGAATATCCATCAAAGGACATGACAATGATGTAATGAATAGAGCTGCTGCTGACATTACATTAAATAATACACCAAAATTGAACATGAAGAAACATCTACTGCTATAACAACAATAAATTAGCTAATTTCTAATATAAAAAAACCTACCTACAGTAATCGATGATGATGAAGATAAAGGCCAAAAAAAAAAAGACAGAAAAATTAAAAACTAACAGTAAATGATGATGACGAAGAGGATACATTTTGTAATATATGCACTGAATTGTATTCAAAAAGTAAAAGCAGAGAAGAGTGGATGCAATGTTCTAAATGTAACTATTGATCACACGAAGCTTGTGCTAAAGAATACACAATAAATTTTATATATAACTGATGAAGTAGGTACCTAATGAAGACTAATAATTTAATGAAGAATGATAATTTTATTTTAATAGAATAGGTTTAATTTTTTGTTATTTTTTGTATATACTTATGAAAATGTGTAATATCTACCTACGTAATAAAATGTTTAATAATAATATTTACCTAATTATAATAATAAAAGTTTTTTTGTTTAATAAATATCTTTGATTCTTTTTATTATTAGGTACATCATATTTTTTTTAATAAAATGGAGTTACCCAGGGTTTAAAATATTAAATTTCTATATTTTATATACTATATCACTAGGTACCTATATTTTTATTTTTATTTTTTTTTTTTTTCATAAGAGTATTACTATTTTTTTTTTTATTAATTTTTTTTTAATTTTATACATTTTTAATAAATGTATGCTATTTTTAATTAAAAAATATATGTGTTACATTTGTCCCTAGCACTGTTACAATTGTCCCGGTATGGAGTACAAATGTAACATCATTTTTTTTTTTTTAATCAAACAACCTGTAATAGTTAAGGTTTAATACATACATATTTATATACACACTCAGTTGCTATCTGGAAACCGGGTAAGCTTTTAAAGATTGATTCACGTCTTCTGGTCGAAAAGTTGTACACAGAAGAAAAAATAAATATCATTGTAAAACCAATAGCTCCCTCGATCCATTCAGAATCTAAAAACCACTTAAATCTATACAATCGGATAGCATGAAATGTGTTAAATAACTTAAATATGAAATAAAGAGAGATTTGTGTACTCGATAATCCACCGGGACCTCGTATTATAAAAATAAATAATATTATTATCCCTGAGGGTCTTTTCGCTTTACCATATATTATTATTCATTTGTCATCAGCAAAGAAGTTGGTTATAATTAAATTTTTTGCGTAGAGCATTAAGAACACAAAAATATTTTATTTCAATCGATTTTTGAAATTACGGTATCAATACAAAACTTTGATAACAACAAACATGCATGTGCTGCCGTAGTATCTAATATTTTTTAATATTTTTTATTTTAACTCGAAAAAATAATTATTCGGTAAATAATTATCCCCAGAAAATAAAAATAGGCGTGGAAGCACTTTACTCGTCGAGTATCAGTAGGGATACTTCGTATATCATGGAGCATTGCATTTTAAAACAATAATAAATCATTGCATTAAAAAAAATATTTTGAGTTGAATTTCGATGTAAATATAACTATTACTGCCAGTTATTTATTCAAAATTTCAATATATTTAACATAACACTGTAGGTACAAAACCTGTCAAGATTTGTAATTTAACGTGGCCTTAGTAATTATAATATAAATTAAATATATTTAAAAATGTACAATAGCTAGACGTAATATACATAATTATTATTATCAATTATACATTTAGTATAATTTCGTGTCGTGTGATTTTCTATATCATTTTGTAATTTAAATACTATATATTATTTGTACATACGTATACAATAGTACCTACAACAAATTGGGTATTATACAGAATATGAGATAAATGAAGTTATATTATAAATAATGTTCCTACCTATTTTGAAAAAAGAATATGGCTAAGAATATTACAATCTCATAGGTTCAAAATGTCTATATGAAATGAATGAAATACACGAAGACTTAACAAAAAAACAATATAATAATTTATTGTAAACCATCAACTCCCTTGATCTACATTGATTTTAATATATTTTAATAAATAAAATGTCTTGAAAAATCGGTGAGAGATAAAAATACTTCGTTCATTGGATAGGATACTGTAATTAGATACATTTGATAGATCGTTTAATTTAATAAAAGCATTTTATGCTTATATATATATATATATATATACATATATATATATATGGTATGGTGTTATAATTTTTTTTTAAAAAACAGGTAACCATGATAATTGTATTTGTTATTTTTTTATTTCCCTTACATTTATAATATCCATAATTTAAATCAAAATTTTTGAATTAAATTAAAAATATATACCTACCTAATTAATAATATAAATATAAATTAAAATTTCTGATAAAAAAATAGTAGACTTTCACTATATATATAAAACTATTCGTAATATTTATTTAATTAATTTACTCTCATAAAATAATGAATTTGTCGTTGTCATTAGTGTAACGCCATTATAAGGATCTACTGATATTTTATTTCCGGTGCAACTAAAACCCGTTATATACTTGATTGATTTTTGATTCCCTGTCGAGTCAGACGATATAGCAAAATAGTTCACAACGTCATGTAGAGAGTATGCACTATACATACAAACGAATACTCGAATAACGTCTTGAAAACTGTCTTGGAAAACGAGTGTGAGAATAAATGCGTATTCAATGAAGGAAACCATTTTTTCCCTGATAAATTGTTGTCAAGAAAAGCCGTGTTATTTTTCAATCATATAGTCGGAACCCCAACGAACAATATTCTCGTCGTATTATAACAAAAACTATATTACACCTGAGTGAGGAAATTGTTCCGTATATGAAGTAAAAATATATCTATCCAATCAAAAGTATACTAGAATCGAGACTCGTAAAGTATTCAAATAAAAGTACCTATTGGAGTGTAATAATAAAAATTTTATTTGCCAATTTTTACAAAATTGATATATACCTATACATTATAATATATAACAGCTAATAGATATTTTTGTAATGTAATGTATTATTGTGTTGTTTTTTTATGAAATTATAAAATATTAATGAAAATATTGATTTTCTGCGGGAAAACAATTTTCCAACAGTATTTATATTTGAATGGTAATTTTTTTTTTTTTTTGCAATTCGTAAAATAGAATTTTATTCATGTCGTAGCCTTTTTATTTTTCAATAGCATAAATAGAATTAAAATTATTCTTTTGTTAACACTCGTCTTTTTTGTATTATAATTTATTTATAAAAATTGTTAAGTAGTGTTTAAAAAAAAAAAATAAAAACGCTACAACGTTGATAAAATTATCCTTTACGTATTGCAAAAAAAAACATGATTCTAACATTAATTCAATTAAAATATGTTTATCCGGCGCAAAACAGTTTTACGGCCAAATTACGAATGGTGAAATATCCTCTTAAAAGGAGTTATGAGTGAAATATTGTTTCAATGTAAATAAATCTGTTTAATTACTTTACTTGTAATGAGTTAAGCATATTATTATTTAATTTGTATGAAACGTAATTATGTTTTATAATTCCAATACATTTTGTTTACACCAAAATTTTATTTTAGTGGACTATTTTTCTTTTGTTTGTATAAACATTTTGATTATTTTATTTGTAAAGTATATAGTTACCTATTCTAAATGACTTTTTATTAGTTTATTCGAATAAGTATTCTCCATCAAAATTAATGTAGGTATTTAGTTTAAAAATTCTGGTACTGTTACATTGTTTTCATATTTCACAGTTCGGCCCTGAGAACATAATTTTACCTCTACTTTTACCCAAAATTCAGAAAATCCAACATTTCATACAGGAACGGATCTACGATGAGCTATATAAAAGTAAGTACTTCTTCTTAAAATACCACTATTCAATATACGAACTCAGTAAATCTATTATGGTAAATGATTGACGAAATATCTTTTTCAACTTAACTTATATTACATAGTGTTTTTTATTTTAACTTAATTTGATGATATCAAGAAATAATTATTTACATTCCCAATCTTCTATTCTCTTTTATAAATATTTTAACATCATTTTTATAATACCAAAACTGATGGTATTTTTTTACAATTTTGAATATTAAGATTTTATTGAATTTAAATACTTCTTTTATTTTCTTCCAAGACAATTATATGAATATTACCATTGTCATCCATTTGTGTAAGTATTCTATTTATTTTGTGACAACACTTCGACGTACGTCATATATTCACATTTCATGTTACAAATAATAAATTGTGATTCGTGGTAGGTATATGCGTTGACTTTTTACGGTATTTAAACATTGTCTCTTTTCGTCATTGAAAACTCCTGTTAATGTTAAAAAACCCCCGCATTTTATCATTGTGCCGTCGCCGTAATTAACGGTCAACGGTCTATTTTAATTCATCAGCGGCCACCTAATTAACGCACGTACACACGTACATACACACACGTAAATTTAATCTTAATTTTAATTACATAAGAGATATGTTGCCGAAAAGGCCAACGCCCGATTTAGTAGACAGCAGTGTAAAATCTGATCTATAGTCCGTGTGTGAAATATCGGTCGTCGCGAATCGCCGGCCGTGTACCTATCTAATTCGGCTCAAATAGCCTTTGTATCAATTACAGTTCATTTTTATATTGTAGACATCGACACGAATTGCCCTCGTAAATTTTATACTTTTAAGGCTCTAATAGCCATTTTTGTTATATTTATTTTTGCATCTGTTAATTGTTGTGTGTGTGTGTGTGTGTGAGCGAATTATTTTTTATTATATTTTCTGTGTGTGTTATTGTATTTATTTAGATTTAGGTACAGGTGTGCAGTTGGCCAGTCTTCACACCGACAAAGATCGTGAGTTATTTTATTTTATTTATTGTTATATATAGCAATTGGTTATGCCAATCAGGCAATTATTTATCATTACGTACCTACCTTTTTTTATATTGGGTACTTTTGTTTATTTATGTGTTACTGTGAATTTTTACTATTTGTCATTGGATTATTATTATTATTATTCATACCAGCAATACATGAAATCTTAATTACCACACACCAGAGTTACCATTTTTACTAGTTTTTAAGTTTACCTCGTCCCATAGTTTTTAAGTATACCTACACACCCACACATATACACACTCTTCCATCTACATAGGCCCTAGTTTACATCGACGACTCCGGTTAGGAGCTCTAGGGTTCTATTCACACATAATAATATACACACTGTGTGGCCGACCGAGTCGGTTTCAATAACGTGTTAGGTGGTGCGTAAGGTGGTAAGGTAACCGGGTGCACGAATTCATATTATTCCCTCCTGGACGCACATTAACATACTGTACATTGCTACGCGACCGGTAGTTTCTGATTGATCTATTCAAATTTACCGCCGTTTTATCATATATTTTTTTTTATCAAATATCACTATACCTATCTCAATTCACTGCATTAAATTAGTTTAATAACCAATAATTTCAAGTTTTCAGTCATCAGTCTGTATATGACATTTGTGACTTTGTGTGTCGTTTCATTATAGTTCAGTTTTTGAGAAAGTGATTGTAAATGGTAAGAAATAAAAATAGTCTATTGGTTGGTCGTCCAGTTTTTGAACTTGTGTTAAGGCGGTATTCCACGCTCACCGTGTACCGTGTACCGTGTAGTCCGTACATATCATATCATATTATGTATCATATAGCAACCGTAGTTTATTAACCATTTCAATTAAACACCAACCTAACATTTTTATAAATTGGACAACCTGTATAATTGATATTCTCCGTTTCCAAAAATTTCAAGTGTTTGTTTTTATATAAAATTAAATTTCATGTGCATTGTACTCACTATATTATACAATAGGATTCTGATATAGATAACAAATATTCTTATCATAATAATTGGACTTTTTGATAACTGATAACATAACCGGATAACCACACGGAGCAAAAGTTGAGAATTGTTCAACTTTGTGGTATCCAAGTTTATATATCGGTAGACACGGTTAACCATAATGGTATACCACAAGTTACCGAGTGGTTCAATCAATCAGAGAGCTATATTGTATGAACGGCAGATACACGGAGAGCGTGGAATATCGCCTTTAGTTAGCAATCCTATTCAGAAAAAGAAAATACATCATTATATAGGTATGATACGAAATATTTAAAATACTTAAAATATTTAGAATCACTTTCTCAAAAATTGAACTATAAAGAAACGACACACAAAGTCACAAATGTCAAATACAGACTGATGACTAAAAACTTGAAATTATTAGTTATTAAACTAATTTAATGCAATGAATTGAGATAGGTATAGTGATATTTGATAAAAAAATAAATGATAAAACGGCGGTAAATTTGAATAGACCAATCAGAAACTACCGGTCGCGTAGCAATGTACAGTATGTTAATATGCCTCCCGGACCACAACAACTCCATTTAAATATATATATTTTTTTTTAACTGTACAAGAATTAAAATTATACAACGCTATACTGAATTTTAATAACATATTTCTAGATCATTGATATGAAGATGAGTTTATATTAGCTACTATTGTATGAGCATTTACCATATTATACATTTATAAACCAATTAAAAATATATTTAGATTATATAACTCTGGGAAGTTTCACTTTTTATACTCTCTCTATAATATAAAAATCAGATTTTCGTTGTTTTTATAATGACACATGTATACTATACGTTCGATAAATATTTAGAATTATTTAGATATCTATTTATACAATTATATCTACATAAACAGTATATGAATTCGAATCAAACTGATTATACAATTAGACACACGTAAGCAAATATTTATTGAATTATTACCGAGTATACGGTTGCTTTTCGTGACCTTGAGCATCGTTCGAATGATATGCCTACTATTGAGAGTACGCGGTTAATTGGTCTAACTCATCGTAAAAAAATTTACATTTGGATTAATGTTGTGTACGAAGTACATTATATTATAATGAACAATTGTGTTTTAACCTATATTCAATTTTTTTTTTTTATTTCAAAATATTTTTGGAATTTATAATATAGTTCAACGACGAAATAAATCTGTGCTGTCAGCCACTAAAAGTGACAAGTTAAACTTCGACATATTTTTATTATTAAACGATTATGATCATGTGCGCACAAATATTTCGGTTCCGATTAAAATTGCTCATTTTATTCATACAATAATAGGGAATACTTGGAAATCCCGTCCATATACCAAATATTTATATTATATATATCTAAGTAATTTGAGTAATCTTAAATGCATTTATATAATTTCAATCAAGACATATCTATACATATTTATAACAAAATATTTTTTATTAACTTTGTTAGTATACTATTAATGATAATATGGATAACTATAATATTATATATAGGTACGTATACTCTTTATAATAGTTCATTTTAAAATCATAGGTATAACTGTTATTATCATTAATACATTTGTTTTTTTTAAATACCTAATAATAAATAATATAATTTAAATGCATTATTTATTAATAATTTTTTGATAAAATTTTTTTATTAATTATTTAACAAATTACATTTACAACATAGAGATAAATAAAATTTAAACTATTATAGTTATACTCGATTTAGTAACTCAACACATATTATTTTCTTCTTTATTAAAATAATTTTTCATCCTTAATTTTTTTTTTTTTTTTCGTGAACCACCAAATATTTACTCACAATATTTTTTTGATCCTCTGGGATCACGGTTAATATGCTGTAAGTAACAAACTGCAGACATGCCATAAATATCACGTTTTATCTTGAATTTTCGTCAGTTTTTTAAACTTTTTTGGAAAACTATTATGAAAATTGAAAATAACTTCTATACAACATACTATTAGTGTCAAATTAATAATATATAGAAGGTACTGTATGCGAAAAAAAACATAAATTTAAAAATTTAAACATGTAAATATAAAGATAAGATTTAACATTTTGGAAAGCTAAATCATAATCTATAACAATCCTCCTCCTCCCCCGCCTGATCTTCCTCTGTAGTTGTGCCATTGATTGATATTATATGTTTACAATGCATATATCCAAACCCATCAGCATTTTCATCAATCCAGCAATTGTATGAAATATTGAATACCTTTAGATTACATTGTTAATACTCATATTTTTGAACATTTTTAACGTTATGTTATGAATAATGATTATACAGTTCTTCCCGTCTAATGGTAGAAAGGCGATTGAGACTTCTTAAAATAGAATTAATCTTGCAAAGTACATAAGTATTATACAAAACAACAAGTTAATTTTGGTATTTTTACAAACTTATATTTTCAATACCTTTTATAAAGTTTAAAGAGAAAAATGTTTATCTTAAAAAAAAAGTAATTTCATTTTTAGTTTTATATTTTTAATCAGACTAAAACGCTACAAATTAAGTTTTGTGTAGCATAATTTTTATTTATTGCTTATATAAGTACTGTATAGTAATAAATTTCAAGGATGAACTCGATTTCAACAATTTAACAAAAAAATATATATTTATTCCTCACCAAAAAAGCTGATAAAATACCCATATTTGTTGACAAAGTAAATTGTTCAAATATTGTAACATTTTCATATACCTACGACAGCAGTTTTCGTATAAATAAATAAATTTGCATTTCACTATTATATTATTGCCAATTTTTGTTTTTCGTCTGTCACGATATATGTTAATGATTAATCAAATATAGGTGTAGGTTTACAAGTTACAACATACATTTTAAGTATTTATATTAGAATTTAATCGCGGAAGTGTTTAAGTTCACATAATATTATGTTTAGATTAGACTAAATTATTGTTGATAAAAACATTTATAATTCACTTTATTCTTTATTATTAGTATAAATTAGCTTAAATAATAAAAAATATTATAATATTTCACTAATATTGGTATTTTCTTTATTATTATTATTATTATAATCACATAATATCGTGCCAATATCGATTTAAAAAAACATAGTATGTATAGTATGTATAGTATGTATATACTCTGTATGTACTGTCACAATCGGATTTCTCGAAAATCGAAGTGTAACGCTCAGTATACATTTATAACAACATCAAAATTTTCTTTTTTTAAAACCTGTCCATAAATCTAACGCATTTTATTAGATATACTAGATATTGGAACTGATGTGGAACGATATAAATTCTCGGTAAACCGGTAAAATGTTTTTACGTGAACATCCAATAACACAAATAAAATAATCGAACCATTTATTACTAAACTGAACTACCTAGTGTAATAATTATTGGTCACCAAGCACGTCTTTTGGAGTGGATTTTAAAGCGATAAATTCCGTACACAATGGTGTTTACGATGGCAATTTAGTATTACAATGTAACTTACCGGATGGCCATTAATATTGTGGAGCATCGCCTACACGAAGCCGATCGAAAAACAAAAAGCAATAATACTATACCCCAACTTTTATTATGCAAAATGATAATAATAAGATAATTGTATAATAATTGTGATGTAGTGTATGAGAAATTATTTCGTATTATACTGTATTTTGTAATTTAATGTGTTGTACGATATAGATCAGTGTTTTCCAACCGTAGTGGTCCCTATGCGACCCAATAAATTTATCCAATTTTTCTTGCAATCTACTGGTACAGCTATTAATAAAAATAAAAACTTAATGATAAAAAAAAAACAATTTTTAGATGATTAGACATCACAAAATCTACCCTAATACCTATGCCTTTTACATAAAAAAAAGATTTTATAGGCCCATCAAAAATTGTTCGTATCCCAATATTTTGCCAAGGTTCATACACTGATATACATTGTATAATCATTATTACCAAAACTAAAAGAAACTAATATAGGTATATTTATATTTTTATGATATGATAAAATAATGGTATAAGACAAAAAAGTAATTTTAAAAAAAATTCACCAGTACATAAAAAGGTTAAAAGTTAATAGTTAACAAAAATAATTTTAACTCATTAAGTGGAAAAATAATATCAACTTAGGATGTTATAGTTGTTTCCTCCATGCATTTACGATTACACTAATAAGTGAACAACAAAAAGAATACTTGCAGTAGTTTAATTTTAATTTTTAATTCGTCAATCTCTTTTCTATAATGTATAGAAAATTTATTTTTATTTTATTTATGTTTTGGCTCTTTAATTTATATAATTATTTTGAAAAAAAAAATTCAAAATCCATACTCTAGAATAAACACAAATACAAATTAGTTTTTAAAATTAAAATTGAATTACTTTAAGTAATATAATACTTACATAACTTATAATACCTACCTATATTACTTATAGTAATACTTTAAGTAACAGTGGCGGCTTGTGTGTAGGGTCATCCACCCTCTAAAATTGTAGCAAATTACTTATTAACAAGTTAGATATTGATTTAAATATTAAAAATTACTTATACTTACATTGTAATCCATTTAAAAAATATTATTATTGAAAGTAAAAATTGTTTTCAATTGTTATGAAAACACTATGAGGTAATCGGAGTTTAAAAATATATGTATGTAATAACACGGTTGAAATAGATAAGTACCTATTATTCATTTGCGGGGTTATCGAGTATCGAACAGCGCTCAACGCTGGGGCGACGTTGACAATCGGCCGTCATAACTTTTTGAATTACGATCAAAACACAGAAACACAGAAGGGGGAATTTGATAATAATGCGGCCGCCACGCCGGAGTGATACGAATAATCGCCCGACATGCATGCGGATTGTGGACTGCAGAACAATAAAGAATAAGTTAACGTTTATTTCTGTGTTTTTGTTCGTGATGCGTGCACATTTCTATAATTTCTATATTTCTTTAATTTCTTATCTTATCTTAATCTTTTATTATTGGTGTATATTTTATTGTTACAATATAGTAGATAAAAATTCCGTATCATATTCACAGAAAAATGAAATAAAACAACTAGGAAGTTGTGAACACCTGTTTAGTGAAATAAAAGGATAGACGCTTAAATTTTCAGTATAAAACGTATAAGTTGTATTATTTTGTAATTTTCGATTTTCGTAAAACATACCTATTAATATATTTGTTTTTTATATGATATTAATTTTAGTTTAATAAATACCTTTTAAATTGGTACAAAATTATTATTGTATTATATGTTTTTCAAAAATGAATAGTTCTTAATCGACCTCCCACTTTCAAAGCTCACGAGCCACCACTGTTAAATAAGTATTATTGTTTGCTCCAATTACCTTTATATAGTTTAAACTGTAAACTTGTACCACGGTCGGTGACATATACCATACATAACAGAATTTATACTAGAATACCGATTGGATATTAATACCAATTATTAGTATCCAATTGTGTCTGTTATTATTATTATTACTATTTGCAATCCCCGTCATCCGTTCGACCATTGCAAAGAGATAGCAGTGACTGGAATCTTAAATTGTGCTTTTTTTATTCTTATCAAAAAAATAATATACGATTGCAAATAGATAACACAAAATGTTAGCCTCCATTCATTCACATCAGAAAAAAAGTGACCTGCTGAACATATACGTATGAGAATAACAGATAAGCTGAAGTTAAATAGACAAATATGACGAATGAAGCGAAGAGATATGGATGATACATACACACAAATTATCATATATAACACACAAACTAACAAGCTTCATATATAAATATATATTAAATTAGCTTGAGTGAAACACCTACCGGGTGCAACTCCTTGTAAATGTAACTCCTTTTAAGTTAGACTACTTGTAAGTTCAACACCTTTAGAGTGCGAAATGTTAAATTTATAACTCCATTTGGGTGTGACACCTTGTAAGTGTAACTTTTTAGTGTAATTCGTACACCTCATATTATTTATTTTATCGAGATTCGGAATAGTCGGTGACCAAAGGTCTTTGAGAAATAGTAATGTTAATTATTTAAAATTCATTTTAAAAATATTTCACCTGCGAAAAAAATAGTCTTTCACACATAAAGTGTTTCTGTTGTAGGTTAACAAAGTAGATAAGTGATTCAAAAATGTTGTATAATAATAATAATAATAATAATAATAACAATAATACTTACTGTAACTCGCCCAAGTGTAACAAGTTTCACAAAACATACATAAATTATATTTAATAAAAATTTTGAAAAATACCACAATAATATAATATAGTAGGTCTTATATACTTATATATAATCGAACTTATCATTCTCAAGTTTTTATATATGATGAAATATTTGAAAGTCCTCCCGATATAAGTTCACCCGAATATATTAATATAAATATAATTAAAATTTTAAAAATGCTACGAAAGTCTGACGATTTGAAAATATAGTAAAGGGACCTACTATGTGATACAGTTGCTCGGATTTACCGTTCTCGGTGTTCTATAAAACTATTGTCCCCAGATGGAATACTACAAATGGCCGAAAAAATAAAAATACGAACTTACCAGGATATTATAATAGGTACTCCGTACAGTTTCAGTTCGATATGCACATCCCCACTTCTTCCCACATATTAGGTTCTCAGATTTTTATTAAATTCTGTGGTGATAGCTTGGAAATGTATGCTTTTTATATGTAACCAATGAGAGATGGAGGACTTAATACACGGAAAAAAGTGGGGATACTTTATAGAGATGCGCGGTATCACTATGTTTTTGACATACCTATCTATTTTGTCATGATAAATACCTAATAATAAAAGTTGCAACGATAAGAAAATTTATTAAGATTTCGTTCACATATCGCGTATATCGAATAAATGTTAAACACTCGTTATTTCCGTGAACATCAAGATCGAGAAAAAAAACGCAAAAAAAATTAGATCGACATAGTGGAATTCGAACCGGTGGACCGTATAAAAAGTTGGTTAGATAATCGACTTCCAATATCACTAAGCTATCTAATCGTGATGATAAGGTGGTCGACATTTTTCGAATTTAAACTATTCAGATAACGGACGGTACTGTATTTCAACTCATAATATAGGTAACTACACATAAAATGGAAACGAACGTCTCAATCATACAGGGACGATTCGTAAACAAAGAAATATTCAGTCAGGCGTTAAAACGTCCGGGAAATCCGAATACGACTTTCACGGCATTGAAAAATGTTGGCAAAGAGTCACAAACTCCGATTTCAGGATTATAAGACGACGACGCGAAAAACGCTAAAGCGACAAGAAACGAATGGCAGAACGGTTTTCTTATATGCGATCTATAGATGAATACAGAGCTTATACGGTGTGTACCTAAACTTCGTGTCTTTAGAAGAGTCAAAATACGGACGAACGGAAAACGGAAAAATCGAGATCCAAAGCACGACAGCGATTAAAATGGAAAAGAAAATATCCAAGCAGCTACCTGTACGGAAAATGGTTTTCAGAATTAAATAAAAAGCGTAAAGTTTTCTCTTCCACGAAAAACCGTATATTCGAAGTGGACAATTATATAATAGAAGATTAAAAATATAACTATTAAGAAAAGAACTGCAAAAGATAATTTAATATAATGAAAATTTTAACTATCTAAATTAAAATTGGGTAATAAAAAAAAAAATTAAATTTTAAAATGTTTAAATATAAATATTATAACTAAATTTAAAAATTGTCTTTTTAACTAATTAACGTCCACCTTTGTTAATATAGTATTTGTATAGTTTCAAACTATACCACCGTGTACTTTAAAGAGCTAAATTATTTATAAAAATTAGATTAACTTGCCCGGTTACTATTGACTAAATATAGTTTTCCGAATCGAGTAGTATTGGACATTTTAATGATTAATAATATATTTAGACTTATTTAATCTCATTTGTAAGTATATTAATGTATACTAATCTCAATATTACTCGTAAAAAAAACGAAAACAATTTCACTGATATTGTATCTGCAGCTACAATATTAAAAACAAAATTATAATTACAATAATATATTTTGTAATGGTCACCTCGTCAAGAACATAATTCACTATTTTAGTATTATACATTGTATTGTATAGGTACATTATTAATATATAAATATATTGCAAATAAACAATCAATGTACCTACCCTCTATTTCTATTATTTAAAAATAAATTATAAACATATTTTTTTCATTTAATAAGTTTAAATTATTTTAAAAAATATTTTAAATTTTTAAAATTATTATTCAAAACTATCCTCAAAATTCCAAAATATATCTTCTGCCACTGACAAATACAACATATCTACTATATAAATATTAAATTAAAACTGTGTTCTAGTTTTGATCCTCGCTCGTATACACGAACAGAATATAATGAGAAAAGAAAAAAAAGGAAACTGTGAAAATCGTGCTTTTAAAATATATATATATTAAACCATAAGGATTAACACGGTGAAAATATAGTTTAATCGCCAATATTTCAAAGCCCTTGGCATCAATAATGATACAGAAAAATGATATATAATATGGACTTTTCGGTATATAGGTGCATCATCAAAAATCAATGGGCTAAAGTGATGATTCTTTAAATTGGTTTGAATTAATTTGAAAAACGAATAACTCGATTTCACTGTTGGCCATATAGTGTAATAATACGTGCGATGAATTTCTCAACGCATACGTGAAATTATACTACTAGACGACCCACGGCGGGCTTTAGTCCCGAATGTTTACTGATTAATAGCAGTCAATGTTATTAACTGTTATATTACAGAACACATTTATTTCAACAAAATAAATTATTTTTAAATTAGATAAAATATTAATAAGAAACATAAAATAATTGGTACTAAAGTAGTGGTAATGAGGTAAAATATCTGACATCTTAAATTTTTAATATTTTCACATGGGATTTTGTCATAGAAAACAACTAGTTGCTTCAATTTTATAATTTTTTAAATTGTTATTAATTACTTATTAGTTATTTGAATACAGTTTAATATTATGAATGAGGATATGTTTTACAGTACATTCCAGTACCCAAATTCAAAATTGGGGACTGTAACCGTAGCGCCCTATAAAATAATTTAAATTTTATACAAAAAAAATTTTGAAAATATTAAAAATTGGATCTGTTAAATATTTTCAGATAAATATTTGTATATTTACGAAAATTATTTATTTTTTCTGATGATATCAAAACTCGAAATCCACCTTATTATTAGTCCCCTTCTTTAAGGGGGTTGAAAACTGTCCATTTCTAAGGAGTTTTGTATAGGAATTTTAAAATACGCAAGCACATAAGCCATGAGAGTGTGTGAATAATAAATTATTATTAGTGTGTGTAACTTCCCGGAATACCTATTATCTGTAAAACCGACGAGTACATACCTACGACAATAATTTATTACTAGAGATATTATTATTGTCATATTATTATCACTACTAATTTTCTAATTTACTTTTTTCACATTTTACATCGCAGCTGTGCTGCCGTGCTTGTAAATGTACTTTGACGGACGGCGGATGGCTGGTGACTATATTATTAATATTATCATTACATTGTTTATTTATAGGTATTTTATTTTGTGTAAGATTGGCAGATTATGTTTTGTTCTATTAATATTATCTAAACATAACAAAATTAATTTAAAATGTACACAATAATATAAAATTATAAAATGTATCATAAGTAATAAGTAGATAAGTTAGTAAGTAGATATATATATCAATATATTATGTTCAAAAACAAAACATACGTACCTAGGTAGAAAAATTTTAAATAACTTTAATTGAAAAATCAATCTTTATTATCCTTATAGATCATAATTAAACCTCGAATCAATAATTTTTTATTATTAGAACACAATAACGATGGTCTTTTATACCAAATTGCCAATTTTTACTCATTTTTAGTAAAATAAAATTAATTTAAAAGTTACTTAAAACTATTGGCATAATCAAAAGGAAGCTAAGAGGCTAAAGCCCCCCCCCCCTATTGCTGTATGTTATAATTATGATATTTTTATATATTTTTAAAAGTAGCTATATAATATTATAAGAATAAAAAGTACCTACTTTAATCTTTCAAACCTATTATTGTATCTACTAAGTATATATTTATTTTCAATCCCCCCTTTTATTGAAGAGTTCTGCGTACGCCACTGGGTATAATATAATATCGTAATTAATAATAATAAGTAATATCGTAAAATTTCATTATTACATTAATTATAAAATAGGTTAATAGGTAAGTAATGTATACAATGTATTATATGAAAACCACAAAAACAAAATAACACGCCAATTATAATATTTTATTTATCCATACTAGATATTATTTATTATTATTATATTATATATATATATATATATATATATTATTATATTATTATAACAGTTTAAACTTTAGGAATACCGGACCTTATAGGAAGCCCTTGATCAAACCTTGAATCGATTATTTCAGGTAGTTAAGACTCCATATAAAGTTTAGTTACACTCCATAATTTAATTTGAATGGAATGGTATTTTGAAAAGGGGATTTTTCGATTTTCTCAATATTTTTTTGTAATACGTAAGGAAAAACTACCAAAAAAATATATAAAAACGATAAATTACGATTAGGTACGTCGAGTCTTGTTAGTTCTTCTAAATTCCAAAATTATGATTTTAGAATTTTGAAATCTACACTACACAATATTTAATTTAGTACTATACTGACGATGATAAAATGATGAAATTTTGAGCTATTTATAGAATTTCTAGATTTTTAGGTTTTTAATTCCTAAAAGAAATAATTTTGATTTTTAAGACCTTAAAATATATTATTTAATACAAGATTGTATGTCATTTTAATTATATTTAAACATTGATAGTAAAAATTTGATTTTATAGCCATGTAAAATTTTTCAACAACATTTATTATTTTGGTATGATATTATTCAAATTCAAGAGGGGGGAGGTGCGCTCGCAATTTTCACAAAGTATTTATTTTGTATAGGTATTACATTAAAGCTCCATTCAGAATCATTTTATTTCAATAAATTATTTCACCCCTACTGACACCTACTGAGCGAAGTACACCTATTTTTAAAAATAATATTGTAATAGATAAGTAAAACAAACTATAAGGTACCTCGGTTTTCCGAAATGTAAACGTCGACTGATGTTTCTATTATAATGGATTCCTTCCACATTTTTAATATAATTTTTGGTATATACATGTAGAACAATGTTTGTCAATTTTTTGTGAAAATTATATAAATACTTTAGCCCACAATTAAATGAGGAAACTGCAGCATAACATCTTGCCCCGTAAGATCCTGAAAAGGTTTTTCATTTTTCCTTAGCTATAATAGTTTTATATTTTGTACAAATATAAATATTTTACCTCGTAAAGGAAAGTTGATTCTTTTTCCACCAACAAATTTTGACACTACACTATTAAATCCCTCTACAGAATTATTATTTACATCGTAAATTAAGCTCTGAGCATGGTGGGTAACAATGTTTTTTGTTCTTAATATATCAACCCATAAACTACAAGTTTACATTTCAGGGATAGAAGAATAATATTTTTATCTTTTGGACCAGTAGAAAAATAACTAAATATAAACTTATAAATAGAAAATAGTGTAAAAGGATCACTAAAATTAGTTTTTTAAAATTTTTACCTTGCACATTCAAAATGACTGCCAAAAACGTGATAAGGACTATTCAAAATAATATAATATCCTTTTTTAATAGTGCTAATTTTTCGTTGTGCATCAAAGACATATCTTTCTATATGGTTTGCCTTTGTCACTGAACACCTATCTAACAATAAATAACAAAAAATATATACAATAATAAAATTTATTGTTTATATTTGCACTTTAATTCCAGTCGTCTGTCCTTTAGTATTTTTCATAAGAACCCAGAAACTACAGTTCCAGGTGAACATTTTCAGCGACTTAAAATATCAACGATTCTATTACAATAGTTTCGTAGAATGTGGTTCATACATTCAATTATTTATATATATATATATATGTCATAATTTGCGTAAGGCTTAGCAAGTGTTAACTTTTTCATAACACTCGAGAGAAAGAAACAAAAATAAGTAGCTAATACAAAACTGTATTATGCAACTACATATTGAATTAAAATTTCATTTTGTAAATTTAACTTATTAATTTAATTGAAAACAATTAGGCAAGACGGTTGTGGCCCCCGCAAGTTTTTTAATTTGGGTAGAAACATTAAAATTTATTGGAAATTATTTTGTGTATTAGTACATATGTCTGAAGAATGAATAAATGTTTCCCAAGGGTTGTCATCTAAAATTAGTGCGAGAATGAATTTATATAGCCATATAGCCATAAAAAAAAAATTTACTAAAGAAAGAAATGAAAATAGGTACCTAATACAAAATTGTATTATATACTTACATTTTGGATTAAAATTTAATTTTGTATATTTAAGTTATAAATTTAATTGAAAGAAAAGTGGGCAGGACGGTTCGGACCCAGTAGGTTTTTTAATTTGTTTAGATACAAATTCATTCTTAATTTTATTGGTATAAGTACCTAAACATATGACTATACTACCTATGACTTTATACGACAAGAAAAAAAGAAATTCAAATTGAATTTAGTATTTAATTTAATGTTTTTTAATGTATGCTATTAATTTAAAAATCATCTCATATATTTAAAACTATATTTATCCTTCGTTTAATAATTATATATAAGTCACGTGTTCCCATGTGTCAATGTCACATTGTCACATACCTCACATTATGATATATGTCACAATGTAACATATTACACGTATTGTAAGTACTTTCAACTTATCTTAGAATATTAAAACTATATATTTCTTAAAAACATTTTTGAAGCCACCAATACTTTTACACAGGAAAAGTTGAACACCCAAAACACCTCTTAAAAATATAAATTTAAGTCAGAAAAGCTTACGTTGCATATAGCAACTATGTGGAATTTATCGATGAAACCAATTTCATTGGGAAAACAGGTAGAACGAAATTTCTATAGATTGCAAGGTTCGTTTCAGTATGTTATGCTGCGTTCACACCGTGATAGTAGTGTATATGAGTAGCTGTCACGATAGTACTCTCCAATAATCATTTATATATGTCATAATAGTCACTTTCGCACTATCACACTTTCATAATAGTGTGATAGTGCCTATCACTCCCTATATATCATACATAAATGATTTTGGAAGAGTACTATAGTGACAGCCAGAGGTGTAAAGTATTTGAGTAAAAGTATTTGAATATTGGTATTCAAATACTTTTTTAAGTATTGAATACTTTATTCAAATACTTTTTTTATTCCTTGTATTTAAGTAGTATTCAAATACTTTTTTATGGTATTGAATACTAATGTATTTGAAATACTTTTATACTTATGTTATATTATTTTATTAAAAATCAAAATGTCACATCTCGCAAATTGTACACAAAAAAAAAAAAAAAAAAAATTATAAAACCAGATAAA
>JAIPRL010001203.1:0-92523 GCA_025469235.1 Pemphigus obesinymphae | reverse complement strand
AAAAAATTTAAAAATGACTTCATTTGTTCAGGTATGTTTTGCCTTGCCTACAACATGAGTTTTTAGTTTTTTGCCAACTATTATCATTATCAACATACCACACTGATATGATAGTATGAAAGGTTACCCGGTTACATTCACTATAATAAATCTATAGATACCATTCTACCAAGATTACGTGATAAAAAAAAAAAACGCAATGAATTTATGGACGACACGATAGAGTGTAAAGGCACCTTTACCAACACATTAATTTAATTCGTATAACCACCCCATTCGCACTACCACATACATAATACATACACCTGGCGTTGACAAGCACCCCGAGATCATCCCTCATTCCATAACCTATAAAAGGGAAACATTGAACACAGTGAAAATATTCAGTTGAAATGTACCAGGATCGCGCATGAATCCCGAGTGTAAAGTGGGTACCAGAATGAAGGGGTGGTATAGATTTTATTTGGTCAAAGAGGGATGGGTGAACGATATGTGTTAGGTTACTTAGCGGATGCGGCGGCGTATCTATACGTGGAATTGAGGGTTAACTATGCATAATCCTCCATTACACAGGATAAGGCCTAATTTCAACAATAGTAGCTTTACAATTATAGCATAAGGTCTATATGGCTTATTTGTTATCAACGAATGTTTTCACGATAAACCTAATTATGTTTTTTTTTTATTATCTTATCAATAACCAAAACTTGTGTTTGTTAAATTCAGTAACCAAGTTTCATTAGGTTGACCACGATAATATGTGATAAACAAAAGATATTGTATTATCGATCTATGTATACACAGTCATGGATAGCCGTTCTAATATTTAAATCAAATTCTAATATTCAAGTTCTAATTTATTGAACTATTAAATGTGTATAAATTATCAAATTTATATCTATATATACGTATAAATCTAAAGTGGCATAAGAGTTAAGCTTGGCGTTAGCTAACATAAATGAAGATTAGTTAAGCTATAACAATATAGTGAAAGATATTTTGTTGGAATTTTCTAAAAGATCTCCCAGAAGGATGCAAATGTTCGATCGAACACAATAAATAATGTATATATTTTGCCTAGTTAATAAATTTATTTTTCAGTTTTTTATTTAAATACTAACATTATATTTATTGCATATTATTTATTTACTATAACTTATTAGTTATTAATTATTATGTTACCTAAGCATTAAGCATTCTAGTAATTAGTAAATATTTTATTAATGCTAATATTACTTTTTTAAATATAATAAAAAACAAAAATGTTATTTTAATTATGGTATTTATTGGCACCCCCTTGCTTAAATCCTGTCTACGCCACTGGGGGAAATTGCCCCATTTTCCTCTCCTTGTACTCGCCCTTGTAGATAAATACAGGCCCACGCGATCACATATCCATTTATGTTATATATTATACTCTAAGTCGTGTAGATTATATAGATATATTACATTAGCCTGCCATACAGAAGTGGCTTTTTTCGATTGAATTAATCTACCGGGACCGAATCCTCGAGTCGGACGAGGATTCGGTCTGTCGTACGTAAAAACAAAAAATCTTCTTGGGTTAAATATATGACAGTATGGGTCAGTGTAGTTAACTGACACGAGAAAATCTATATCGATACTAAATGACTTATCGCCCAGATCCCAGTCGAAATTGAACCGGAACCGAAATCACAAAACTGGTTAATATCGGTTCCAAAAACTTTAAAAATATGATTTTTTTTTTTAAAGGGCCTTTATTTCAGATGAAACATTACAGCACGACAATTATTAAATGCTAGGTACAATGTTTGACATACATGAACAGAGAGAAAATAAAATACTATTTCATAACATTACAATAATAGTCAACACCGGCTTGAATAAATACAATTTAAAACGTATTTGACATCGCGGAAAATTTTGAAACGACTTGAAAAATTCTGTATTCAGGTCGTCAGTTTTCCTATTTTTCTTGAACTATTGGGGGGTGGGTTTAAACCCCCAAACTCCTCTTCCGTTCGCTCCTGTCATGAAAAAAAAAACATAAATAATATATATAATATGTGATAAATAAACTCGCATACATTTTCAATGTCAACACGCAAAAAAAAAAAAACGATTTTATAGAGTTGTTGAAATATTTGGTAGGTATATATACAAAGAAAAAAATTAATACAAAAGTATATTTTTTCAATAACCCATATTTCGGTTCCAGTCACTGAATCCCATATGTATGGACGATACCATTGATTTCTTAATAAACTAAAATGTTATTACCAAAATTAACGGTTTTACTGTATTAGACAACACTATTTGACTTGGTCCTTACTCCTCGTTCAATAAGTGGTATTTAGCCGAACAAATACATAAGTCACGGATTTCATTTCGAGGATTATTTGCGGATGGCCTTTATCTGTCGAGGACCAGATCCTTCATCATATCCGCTCGTGCACGTCAGGTTATTCGATATAGCGTGTAACGATACCATTTCACTGAATCGTTACTTTATGTGTCTCTCTCGAATTTTTTACTTAGGTAGACGTACAGGGGCGTATTATTCGAGTTTGTAACATTAGTTAATCGAATTCAAATGTCCGAAATAACTACCTAATTAATAGAATTATATTATTCAATGATACAATTCGGGTGATAATAAATAATTGCATAATCCTTATAATATTTAACGGTGCATATCCTTTTAAGTTCAAATGATTTCAATCGACTCGCTGGAAATCGTACTCCGCTCCACCTGTAGATTTAATAACTACCCTCCAAACTCAGGGATACTCAGGTGAAAGTGTATTTTATACTATTACAAACGGTGTATTAAATGAATTTTTGTCGTCGTCGATATAAATTGCGTTAGATTGTTTTAGAGTTACATCGAATGCAGGTCATATAGTTCTTAGGACCTATTTAAAATAAATTAGAAAAAATTGTTTTATCAGTCTAACGACTGGGTTCAAAAGGCCGGGTTGTGCAGTAAAAAATAGCCAGCCGACTGCTCATTAACTCGATAAGACTGGGTATATGTATCTTTTATGAAAAGGAAACGTATTGAAGTGCAACTCAACTAATATGTGTGCGTGTGTGTGTTGTAAATCGCGTAATGAGATCATACGTCGTTGTCGACATATTAATATAGCTGGTGTCGACCATAAAGCTATTGGTGTTTTACGGGCAACCGAGAACAAGGTCGCGGTCAGACTGGTTGCACTGACGATCATCACGATTCGCCCGAGGGATTTCGTCGGTGTTGACTCCGTTCAAGGATTTATTTTCAATTTCGTTTTCGTTTTCATTTTTATTTATTTTTTTTTTTTTTATAAACACGAGGCAATTTGGGTTACTCGGTAACTGGGTTGAAATCAATAATATATACGCCATATATACAACATGCAATTTTAAACCAGTGTTCCAAATAAAAAATAATCAGCACGAATCATTTGCAATAGATTATTTCAGACTTTGGTAATATTCATTGATTGTTGCACATTTTGTCTCAAATGAAAATATAATAATAAAAAATTTTTTTTTTTACGTTTCGATTAAACTGTACATATATTTTATTAACTAATACAAGAAAAAAAAAACATTAGTTACATGGTATAAAAATAACATAATATTAAATATTATAAAACATAATTACACTTAAATATTTATTATAAAACAGAATTTCACTATAATAATAATAATAATAATAATATAGTCTAATACTACTCAAAATTGTTTTTTTTGACCTCTGAATATTTGGCACTATGTTCTGTTATTTGAAAATAATTTTCTATCGGGAAATAGCAATTAATCACGACCGGCATCCAGATTTGTTATTTTAGCCAGTGGGGGAAAAAAAAACTGGAGAGCCGGGAGCAAAGTGAATGAAGTACGGAGGAGAAAAGATACACCGCGAACTTTTGGCTGACTTTCAAACTTCGATTCCGGCCGGGTGATATATGAACGAATGTGCGCGAAAATATTCTATATATAGTAGAAATCCATTTATGACGGGATAAATCAATAATAATTGTTGTAGTTATTGTTTTTCAAATACCAAATGCGCAAAAAGAATCACTAAAAAAATGTTAATCGTCAACACAAAACGCGATGATATAATTTAATATTTAAATTAGAAATTCGGACGGTTGCGTTATCGTAATATAAAGATATACGAGTATATACAGTGCACCATTTTAATATTGATTTTTTATTTATTTTTTTTTTTTACTAGTTATACTAGTTGCTTACTACGAAATTTTACTTAGTGTTTGTCGCGCAAATGGTATTATAGGATCCGTGGTCAAGAGCCGAAACAAAATAAAATTAAATAACCTTAAATAAAACAACGAAAGCGTCGGGGCCGAGCAATGGCCCGGGAACGGACGTATGTCTCGTCCCCGAAAGTAAAAAATACATAATACTATATACAATATCCTGCCCCCTCCGAACGAATTTACGAGATTTGAGCGAATGTTCTATGTACAAGCCATGGCTGGGAATCGGCCCGGGACACACTGTTTGCGTAATAATATGGCGCGCGAACAACCGAAATCATCCCAAGAACGGGTAGCCGCCGTACGGTATGAAGCCGGGGAACTGTGCTACCGTGGGTTGGACCGCCACGGACTGCGTGATGTACGACGTGACCTGGGTGGGCACCACCGAGCTCGAGTAGATGGTCGTGTACGCCGTCTTGGCGCCGAACGTCAGCTTCAGTACTTTGCTGTCCGTCTGCGTGACCATCGACTGGGTGACGATGGGCGTGGACGTGATGGCGTACGACGGCTGCTGCGGGAACAGCGTGGGCTGCGGTTGGAACAGGGACTGTTGCGGCGGGAACAGGGACTGCTGCGGGAAGAGCGTGGGCTGCGGCGGGAACAGGGTGGCTGCTTGTTGGGGATACAGTGGAGTCTGCTGCTGCTGCTGCTGCGGGAACTGCGGTTGCGGTAAGGCCAACGTGGTGGTCACCAGCTCGTAATCGGTCCTGGTCACCGTGCCCACCGGCCGGGACAGTGTCGTGTAATATGTGCTGCCGCCGTTCACGACGGGCAGGGCGTGCGTTTCGAAAACGGTATCGAAACGCAACACCGGCCGGGACGTGGTGATGACCGGAGCGGGCAACGGCGCGTTCGGGTTCAGCAGCCTGTAGATGGCCAGCTGCTGCATCTGCTCGGGACTCATGGTCGGTACTTGTTGTTGCTGTTGATGGACGTTCTCCGCGGTCGCGTTGTGCGTCAACCTGTGCGCTTTCTTTGACCGCAACCCGTTGCTCTTGTCCATCTGCGAAACGTCAAAGTTCGAGCCCACGTTGGCCAGGTCCAGGCTGTCGAGGAACGCCTTGGCCGCGCTGGGATGCGATTCGTCATCGTTATTGTTGTCGCCGTATTCCAGCTCCAGGTGGAGCTCCGATCCCGCCTCGTCCAACCGTGTGTTGAACTCGTTCAACGTTTTGCTGGGAACGAACTGGTACACCTCCATCGGCGGCAGGGTCTTGACCGCGGTCACCAGTCTGGTCACTTTGTACGATTGTATCAGTGTGACACTACTAGTGTCGGTACCTCTGACCACCGGCAAGATGTGTGTTTTCAACATCAGTTCGGTGGTGCTGAAACTCTCGGTCATCGTTTCCAACGGCGGGGTGGCTTGGTCGGGTGACAACGCTATCGGTGGCAACGTGGCCATGCTAGAGTCGATCGGTTGTTCGCGGCCGTACAAGTTGGGCGCTTGGCTGGCCAATATGTTTTCGGTCAGTGGTTCCACTCTGGCTGGTACTGGAGATTCGGTCTGATCTACCAAGCTCTTTTGAATCGTCGAAGTCACTGTTATGAATCTGGTGTTCTTCACAGAACCAACCTAAAAAAAAAGAAAAATTCATTAGAATAAATATTTGTCTTTGTGTAAACTATATGTAATTAAGTGTACTGCAGCTTGATATTTCCTAAACTTAACTGTTTTTCAACCTAAAAAATATTAATCTTTCTATATTCTCGAATTTTGTCTTATTATGTAAAATTATTATAATATATTATCTTACTTGGAAGGAATATGGTGATTTTATTGTTGCAATTTCGTAATAGATATCTTTAAATTCAGCAGGAGTAGAAATTTCCACTCGAATAGTTTCGGCCGTAGCAGTTGGGTTAACATCTTGAACAAGAACATCATTGTCGTCGTCGTGTTGTAGAGCTGGCAATAAACCAGATCCGGCCAACGCTTGGTCTCCGGAATCAATTTGTACGTCAGGGAAATGTGGCGTCAATGGAGTAGTGGTGTTTTCCTGACCATGTCTATTTTCATCGATACGACGAATGGTAACACGGGGCTTAGGAGATGTCTTGTATTCCCAACGTCCAATAGGTCGGATAAGTTTGGATTTGAACGTCAACGGAGACGTTGGAATTGGTTGTGGGCTTGATTGAGGGGTTTGTTGGTACTGTTCTTGTTGTTGGAAATGTTTTTTGAATACCCTCCTGTTGGCTGGTGTGACAACTGCAGCCGAAGCACTATTATTGTTATCGTAACGTTTTGAACTAGGTTGGAACCTCCTCGGGGCTCCTTCAGTCGACTCTATTTCTGGTTCAGCTGTGGTCGGTCTGTTAAATCTATTTTGTTTGAAACTGGGAACTCTCTGTGTTGTAGTCGTGCCTTTTGTTGAAAATTTAGATCCCTTTCTATAACTCGGTGTAGTAGATTCATATTGGGGGGATGTATAATCGTTTTGTTCATCATCTATAGTCGAATAATCTTCATATTCTTTTGATTTGCTTTTTGGCGTAGGTGTATACTTATTCTTACTGAAACCACCACCAATAGCAGGTCTCCTGGATTGTCGGACCAAAACAGAACCTGGTTGGGAGCCTACTAGTGATTCTAATGAGTCATCATCTAGTCCAGATTGGGCTGGAGTGGGTTCAACATTTGGCGATCTAGAAGCGGGTTTAGGTGCAGCCGTTTTCAGGATTCGAGCACCGGACGCAGTAGGTACTATTTTTACAGCCACTTTCTTAAGCGCTTTGTTTGTTGTAGGTTCTTCTTCTGTGTTGAAGTTTGCCACCGAATTGAACGCACGAAGTTTTCCATCAGGTCCACGGTTCTTCTGAACGCTAACGTGCCTCGATACACTGGGTTTTAAGTCAATTACCTTAAATGTCTCGTCCACCACTTCGGATGGTTGTCGGGAAAGATAATCATATTCTGGGGTAGGTTGTAAATGATTTACAGCTACCTCTTCAACCGGTTCACCCGAAATCACTTCTACTTTACTGTAGATTGCTTTTTCTACTACTTTTGATGGTTCTGGAGCACTTCCTTCTATAACTTCTACTTTGGAAACGATATTTTCTATAACTTTCGAACCAGCCAATACAACAACTTTTGAGCTTATCACTGGTTCTTTACTGGCGTTTTCAACTGGTTTTGGCTTCAGAGGTGATGGCGTAGTTGGCTTTACAGCACTTTTTTTTACCGTCACTGGAGCACCAGTTGATTTCTTTTCTTGTTCTGATTTTTTTACTGGAGTATTAGTTGTTGGCGGTTCTTTTGTAGTAGTTGTTGTTGATGGTTCTTTCGTAGTGGTTGTCGTTGATTCCGTAGTAGTAGTTTCTTTTGTGGTCGATATTGGTTCATTTGAAGTAGTTATTATTTCTTCACTCTGTGAATCGATTGGTAAACTAACTGGTTTACTTGGACTAATATCGATGGGTTCTGTTTCTAATTGGTTTTTTTTTATTGGCTTTTCTTCGATAGTAGTAGCTGTAGCTTCCGTAGTTGCTGGTTCTTCAACTGTTGTACCTGATAAAAAAAATATATCTCATTTGTATACAATTGTCTTTAAAATTTCAATTAACACCCATATTTTACCTAGTGTAGTGGATGCACTTTGTGGCATGAAAACCATAACAGTGTTACCAATAGTTGTTGTAAAGTCCAAAAATCCGTATACAGTTTGTGTGATTTGGGAATCTGGTGAAACTACCTGTGAAGCAACAGGCTCTGGTTTTTCATACACTAAATCTGGATTGACGTATACGGGACCCTGGGGTGAATCGGCTTGGGCCAATCCCAAGATTGAAACTGAAACGAGAGAAAATATACGACATTTAAGAACAGTAAATATTTGATCTCATTTCTTAAAAATAATAAAAACCATTAATTTTAATAATAATAATTTATACGAATACGAATTCAAATGAAAAATAATCGACTATTTGGTTACTTTTCTGTTTATTTCCTATCGTAAAACGTTGTACAAATAAATTATGTAACAATAATAAAAATAATAATAATAATAATAACGGTAGAGAACGAAAAACAGTTTTATAAAAGCGCAGATTAGTTTTCTGAAAACCGTTGGAAATTTATCGGAATGTATAAATTTATTTGAATCTATGTGTAACGCTGTAGTTCCGAAGGGTGTCTCGTCGGTTCGCGCACAAAAGAGAGGGTGGGGGGGGGGAGGCGACTGATATTGCCGACCATGTTCAACGTGAGAAACAGATAGTGGTCGGGGGTAGGTCGTAAAATGATTACCGGTGACAGTTGAACGAAGCTTGCCGAATAAACGAAATACCGTTCGGTTCCAATGACACGGGACAATATGCGGCACACATCCCGTCTGAACAATGGACGGTCGTTAACATTGGACTGGACGTGCGCTATGCGTACATGTACGACTGCGTACGGGTACGCGACCGCGTAGATTTATTATCGTTACACGTTGTCGGGGGGGTGGTGGCGGGGGGTGGGGGGTGGTGAGGGTTGGGGGTGAGTGATAATAATATAATGGCGATGTTGAAATTTACGGTATGCCGGCCGAGCGGAAGAATCCCGTATATCTATCGCGGGCACCGGCCGCGGCTAAATAATTAAATTACACGTAGTGCGGCGGGGCGGCGGGGTTAATATATTTCGTTCGAGTTCAAAGATACAACGTGCGTACAACGTGCGTCCGCGGTGTTTGTGCAATACGTCGTATTTGGGCCCGGAGGTGGCGTGGATTTTGGCACGACCCGACGATTTGTACGACTGTCGATTGTTATTCGACGGTTCGGTCGAACAATCGAATTATTCGAATACTGTCGACAGAGTGCTGGGACGGACGGAAAAAGACGTGCGGCGGGCGAATCCAGGCTGAGGAGAACATGACCGAAAATATTCAAGTTCACTGTTATAGTAGTTAAGAAATTAATGCGCGCCGAAGACGGATTTATGGTCGTAAAGGTCCCTGTAATATTGTACCTAATCGTATATAATATATATATTTATTTTCCTGGAAACAAACGATGGCCAATGGGAGAAAGTAGTTCGTCACACTTAGTAATATGACTAATGTAATACATAAACGGTATATAGACTGTATTTGATAATTTGAAAAAAAAATCCAAACATTGTTGACAATTATCTGGATAAAATATAATGTATTTATGTAGTACTATCTAAAATAATTCTATTGTCTAGACAAATTTATCTAAATAAATTAAATTAACAGTTTCACATCCTCTTATTTCCCAAACTCTAATATGCTGAGGTTTGCACCTCAGCATACTAGGGGAGTCGAAGATGGTTCATGGTAGCTACGTCAAGCATAGCTACCAAATTATCGGATGGGTTTGGTAATATTGGCCCGTTTGTATCAGAGACCAGATGCCACCATCAAGAAAAATGTTGTCCACCTAGGAGTGGAACCAAAAACCTCGTACGCCGAAATACACATTTCGACCACTCGACCACAGTCGACCCCCAGACTAATGTATCTAAATTATATATTATATAATTAAATTTTTTTAAATCACGAACAACTGAATACCATCATTAATATTAATGAGCTCCGCTCAGAATCGTTTTTTTTCGAACGTAATGATTTATCATTGTTTTCAAATGTAATACGTCCGTACCATGAGTATTCTATCCGATAAGTGAAATACTTCCATACTGACATATAACGAGCGAAGTACACTATTTTTTTTTAAATTTATATTATCTATTATCTATTAATATTATTATAAACCATTCCATTTTAATATTTCCAAGTTAATAATTATTTTTCCTTTATATTTAAAAATGTATAAATAAAATGAAAATTTTTTTTTTTAAATTGTATTGTTTTGAATACACATATATTATATATATATATATACATACATTATATATTAAAACTACTAATCAATTATTTAAAAAAAAATTATCTTTCTAATCTATATTGTCTTTATCTCTATATATTTTATTTTAATAATCTTTATCTTTATCTAGTAAAAGAGTACTTATCTGGACTAATACTGCAAATAAATGATACATTAAACAATCGAATGATATTTCAAATACAATATTGAATTATTTGTATTTAAATAAAATATTATCGGTGATCTAATAAAACAACCGAATATTATTCAAATGTATTGTCAAATATTTGAATGTTAATGCATATTAAGACAACGTTATTCATGCCGTTATTTTACCGAATAAAACCGTTTTACGAGAAAAATGTAGTAGTTGAGCGGTCTGTAGCCATAATTTCGAAACTAAATGTTTACACTATATAACTAGTAGATAAAATTATATATATTTTATCGTCGTACCATTCTTTAAAAAAAAAAAAAAGTATAAAATATTTAAAACATTATTACTATTGTAAAATTATTTTATTGGGAATTTTTACAGTTAACATAACATCTGCTTTATTTATGTTATCGAAAAATACAACAATAAAAAGTGGTAACTATTGACATTAAATCTTTTCTTTATCAATTTCTATAATTTGAATGTTTTTAAATTCAATTATTATAATTCTAATGATTTTGAATTCTATAGTATTGCAAACATTCGAATAAGTCGATAGTTATCAATCGGTTGTGCCCATCTCTAGTTTTCGCGAACATTATAAAGGCTGATCAAATAACGGACGCGATTCTGAACACTTTAAAATTACTATTTGTGTAAAAAAAATTCCAGTAATATATATATATATATATATTTATATATATGTCGAATCAGCTGCCGAAATTTACCGGTTTCCGGTTAAAATACAGAAAAAATAATGTAACTGATGTTTAATAGAGATTATATGATGAATTTTATTTAGGTAAATTTTGATTTAAAATCGTCTATCGAAAAAGTGACTAGGTACTTAATATATGTATTAATAACGGCTCAACGTTAGGAGTTTTGGTTAGAAATCTCTATCTACTTTAATTTGATCTACATGAAAAATCATTCGGTCAAAAAAAAATGAAAATATGACTTTTTCTTTGAAATTAAAAAAAAGAAACGTATTTAGATGACCGAGCATATTATGATTCAATTATTTATAATTGGATTATGATTGAATGTTCATTTTTAGAGAAATTCGATTTTTATTTAAAATAAACAAATTTAGTTAAGTTAACGGCGCAAAAAATAAATGATAAAAACTGTATACTCCAGTCGACTTTATTCACTTAAATGATTTCCCAACATCGAATTTCTGAGATTTATAAAATCATCAAACAATACGGTTCATCAGTACGAGAGAGCCATTACTGATTGAATACATAAATAACTTTATCAGAGCAAATAAACGTGTTGATTATTGTGTCACGAAAAAAATATAATAAAAGTAATGTTATCGATTCTTTAAGCAAATAACAGATTTATTACGTATTTACGTACAATTATTAAAGATAATTGTTTTTAACAGAAAAATAATAATAATAATAATTATGTCCTTACCCATAAACAAGTAATAATGAGTTAGAAAGTTACTAAAAAAGTACTAGTTACTGAAAATCATCACTAACTTGTAACTTAACAATTTACTTTTTTTTTTTGTATTATTTAATAAGTTCTTGCAGTTATGATATTTAAATAGTTAAATATACTTTATACAATATAAAAAACTTTTGAATTTTAAAATTTTATAAACAAAAATGTATATTTCAATATATTATTACTATATCTATGTAAATTGGTAATATGACCAAAAAGTCCTGTTGTTTATAAATTATATACACTCGTACTTCAAAATGTTGTATTTATCTAACAACAATTCTTGATTTTATATATCATATATGATATTATAATATGTACGAGATATACCAAATGTCATCACCATTGTTAGATAATATCTGTCATATGTATTCCATATGGATGTTTACTGTCTAGTAAATATTTGACTAAAATTTCATGTAAAAATTGTACAGATGTCAAAAATTGTAAGACGTGTACATTTGAATAACTACCGTTACAACGGTTATAGTGGTTGAACATTTTTAAAAAAAAAAAAAAAAAGTAAATTCATTTTCCTATCGATGTATCGTTAGAAAAAAATAATATTTCCGAAATTTACGGACTATTTGCAAGTGACTTAACTAAGCGTTGCTTCTTTTTACGAATAATTATGACGAGACGAGTTACGCCTTCTTTTATTCGACAAATTCCCATAACTTATCAAAATTAATCCGGATAAGTAGTGGTAAATGAACTCTAATGCGAAAATCCAATAACCTAACCAGCTTTGGAATCCACTCGGATGTGCCGGATTGACATGGGTGGATAAAAATGGTAAATTTTCAACAAATTTTCCTAAAAGTGAGATGCCTTTACCTATACTGCGGACTCGAAAAATGTATTATCTATAATCAACTGGTCGTCGTTATTCGTAATAAGTTTTTTTGATTTCAGTAAATTTGTTTCGAGTTCATTAGACCGCGTGCGTCTAAATGGACACGAAATGTATACACGAGCACTTAAGAATCACGATCTCGCCCAGGGTTCATGGTCCCGTGAGATAACGTGCTTCGAACTATGTCAATGTCCAATCTCCTTTTCGCATGCTCGCGCGCGAATTGGTAACCGCATTGGATTCGATCAACATCGGTAGGTCGAGAGAAATAATAACAATTTTTTTTTTTTTTTTCGTTATAATAACAATTTTTTCCCCTTCTAATACAAATGGATACAATAACGGCGTACGAAACTTAGAAATTGATAAAACATTTTTAAACGTTACCTACGTGTTTTATATTTTTTCAAACGATAATGACAAAATTTAGGGTTGACCGATGATAAATCAAAGTATTTTACGATATTTTTTCTGAGCATCGAAAAGATAACCAAGTGAAATAAAAACAAAATAAAAACATCTTCCAAATTTAACTTTATGCTCTTATTTGAGTTGAACTTGTCGTGCCTATCAGGGCCTGCCTACAGGTATAATTTATTTTATTAAATCTGAGAAGTTGTAATCATAATCGTATATCTGAACTAAATGATGATCGTGTGTGTAGTATGTTTTAATTTTGAATATGAAATTTGACATTTGACATTTTTCTGACGAATTTCATTATGTTTTTAGCATAACTGGTTTTTTTTTTTTTTTTTTATTCTTCAGGCTTCATATTTTTAGTGTATATAAATCCGAGTCCTAGGCCTGGATGATAGTGTGCTCTATATAATTCAATTGTTGAACACGGCGAATATATTATACAAACTGTACGAGATAAAAATATAATATTATTTAAATTGTAAATAACTTTTGTAAATACATTATAAAAATACCAGTTAACGCTTTAAAATTTCAATTAAAAGTTTATTTTTTAATTATCTACCTGATTTTTGTATAGCGTAAAATAAAAAAAATCTATATGAAAATAATGTTCAAACGTATAATATTGAAAATATATAAAATCAAATACTATTTTATAACGTCAAAACGTAAACCATATTAATTTATATATATATATATATATATGTAAAATGTATGAAAAAAATAATTGTTTGATTTTAAAAGTTTGCATAAGTAAATAATACTTATTTTATAATAATTTATAATTTAGCCGATATTCTATATCTTCCTAACTATCATATAATTACGTCTAGACATATTTGTGTTTATAAAATCATTAAAAAACTGAAAACTTTAACGCAGTATTCGTTTTGACTGTATATACACTTGATTTATATTCGGTTGTGGTGTGTCAAAAATGTACATCTATTTTTTAACATAACTATACCGGAATGGAAATAAAAAAAAAAAAGTTGGCTTGAGCCAAATTTGGCAAACAACAAAAGAGAATATTGTAAAGTGAACTTATCCACGAGTTAGAATTGTGATGCTGCAGAAAAACATGTGTATACTACCATAGTTTTATTAAATAAAAAAAAACAACCATCTGATGATAACAAAACTTCGTTTTTTGTTCGTTTGAAAACTATTTACATATAAAATATCACGATATAAAAAACCCGTTTCTTTTTACGAATATTTACACGTATATATACATGTAATAGTTCCCCTAAAGTATTTTGGAATAGTTGAAAATTTTAGAGTTTTGAACTATATTGACGAAACATTATTATTTATCCTTTAATAAATATTGTAAATTTTATATAAAAAGAAAAATGAAATATTAAATATTAAAAATATTTCACCATTTTTTTTTTTTTTTATATTACTAAAAGAAAAGATAAAATCATGAAATTTTTTCTCGTAATTTAATTTGTTTTTTTTTTATATCTATACATGTATTTATATTTACAAAAATAAAGTTTATAGAGGTACAATACTGCCAAGCGACTAACGGAGTAGGTAATAAAGTAGTCTTGAAAAAATGGAATTTTCCAAACAATTCTCAAGTAAGTATATTTTCCTTTTTAGTTTTACTTAAATAGTAAAATTAATTGATATGTTTTGTTTTATAATCTAGGATATTTTAATCAAACTAATTTACTGTTATTTTAAAAAAAAAAAAAACAAAAATAATAATTATTTCAACAAATAAATATAATACAGATTATATTATTAATGTTGTCTTGATAAAGCAGCCTTATTAGATATATATATATATAAAAATATTTAAAAAAATCAAATATCAACAAATACAATTATATAAACTATAATACATGTTATTGGTTTGAAAATTAATGTTAAAGTCATATGTCAAATCAAATACCTATGTAGGTTAATTTATTAAAAATTTTAATTTTTGAAAAACTTAAAAAAATCATTTTTTCTCAAATCAACTATATCATTAACTAATCTACTCGTATTACATCATTAAATAGTAAAAAAAAAAAAAACCGGATTTTGTGCTTTTTCTTTCGCATAGACTATAAGCTTTGAACTAAATTAATTACCCATTCCTATCTCCTGCCAGCTGCCTATTTGAAACGCTCAGACATGTGATAAGCAAACACGGATATTGCGTAAGAAAAACATCTATATTACCTTTTAATCTATGAATAGTTTGATTTTTATCATTGCATTTTATTCAAAAATATTATAGTATGCGTAATAGATATCATGAAAAAAAAATTGAAAATTAATTCCCCCCTCCATAAAGATCTCTTTCCTTATCATGTGACGTCTCTGGGGTTTAACTGGAAACCTAGTCCATTATTATATCATAGGCCTATGATTTCTTGTACAGGTTAAATGAATTTATTTTTCTAAAATTATGAGTATATTTCAAGAAATAATATGTTGAAGACGTCTAGACAAATAAATACGAATATTATTTCTGGACCGAATAACTAATTCATATTTTCATTAATATTTCATATTTCATAAATCATTTTTTTTACTTCTGATTAATGGAAAAAAGTTCTCGAAACCATTTGATATTAAAATAGTTTACATTAAAAGTATGAGAAAAAAAAAATAATTGCCGCAGGCTATTAGGTATAAGACCGGAATAAATGTGAAATAATGATTTTTTTTTTCGTTTTCCGAGCACATAAAATTAATTTAGAGTCAGGTGTGCGTTGCAATTAGCTCCACCCGAAACATGTAAAACGCATTAAAACTTCATCAACTTCGGTATGCGGTGTATAAAACGGACTCGTGTCCTATAATCGTCGTGTGTAATGCTTCCGAAGCCATAGACGAGTACACCGAATGTCCGGTCAAATTAACAATACCATAAAACCGATAAGACCGTTTGCAAAAAAATGATAACAATTATTGTTGTTGTCAACTCGAGAACCGTTTAGGTCGTGGCTGCGTGTATTTATCAATTTATTATTATTATCATTTTAAAACATCCGTACACGGGGAAGTGTACGGCAGAGACAGTAATTTGGGCGTATAAGTACGAATAATCGAAGATTAATAGTAATATAATAATATACAAAAATAATAAACATTAATAATATATTATATATATATATATATGTATCTCTGAAAAGTGCGTATCTCTTCGACCGTGAACCGTCGCGGCGTTTTCCGTGACCCGAATTATCGTTACGATACGCTCAAAACGATACGAATCGGAAAAGACTGTATAATCCGCCAAGGTGTTTTCGCTAGTCGTGTGTGTGTGTTATCTGCAGTGATTTTCGTTTTCGTATTTCTATTTTTTTATGATTTTATTTTTCCCGTTTTAATTACGATTTGCGGCTTTTAACGGGACCAGTGCGCGTATTATCATGATAATAGCCGATAATAACAATTTATCCAGACCAGTCGGTGAGATCGTATAATGTACGGATTATAAGAGTTCGTTGTTAGATTTACGTATACGTCAAAAAAAAAAAAAGGGGAAAAAAAGGTCGCACGAAACCGACCTCCGACCTGAATTCGCCCCAATGACATCTCGGGCGGGCTGCAATTAGACTCGGACCGGTCGAGATTGACGGGATGACCGTGTGTACCAGAGCATGTCTCGTGCATGTGCATCCCCATGTATATACACCACATGTTATTATCGCACGAATCGTGTTAATATCGTTATGCCCATTTATATACGGACGACTGCAGTATTATATAAATCGTAAAAATACGCACCACGATAGTGTATAATATATATAATCAGTGTTCAAATTTGTGGTGGAGGGGAGGTGATTGCGCAGGAGGACTTCCCTACTATTTTATAATATTTTCAGAACACCCTCAACACAAATGATTTTTTACAGTATACGCGAGAGTTACGTGGTTTGAAGTAGCCGCTGAAATATACGGATTTTCGGACAACACGTTTAATCCGTTTTTTTCCTTTGAATGTCTTTTTTGTTTTTTAAAATTTAACATTACAATGTGTAGAAATGTAGAATCGTTTACTTGATTTAATATAAGTACACTTGCTCGCTTTAATTTTGCACTGTACAATGTAGTATGTCATACTACATAGAGTTTTTGGGTTAGCTGGTTTGAGGGAACGCTCGTTTATTTGAAAGCCCTTGAATATGCAACCCTTCTTCTATTTTTCCAATTCGACCGCCCTGCATATATTTATGTACTACGATGTAGAATAAATTAGAAATCGGCGATCGGTTTCGATGTGGGCGATTAAATCCCTGTCTGTACCCGAAGGTCGCGAATCCTAACCCTACTTGAGGTATGGACACCGCCTCCGTGCGTACCTTGCCCGAGTCCGATGATAAACTAAGTCCGCGTAAACTTCTAGTCGAACATTAGACAAATTGGATTATTATTCGTATAATTGAATTATTAACGATTACGCGAACTTTATCGCGTCAATAAGGACTCGGCCGTTAACCGCATTAATATTTAACGGCTCAAATATCAATCTGTATATTATTTGCATTACTGTTACGATATATAATATTATATACAACAGATAACCCGTTTTCTATAACATTGTAACGGGTACATAATATTATTATCATCATCGTTATTATATTATTACACTTAGGGATCGTTGGAAAAATGGGTAAGTTTTCAGACGCTTTAAAATTTAAAATGTTTAAAATTTTCATAAGACGCCTCTGCCATAAGACCGTTCGTTTCAATTAAACGTTTAAGTAAATTTATAAACATGCACGTGTATTCAGCTATACATGCACAAAGGCTAAAATGTAGCAAACAACAAAATGTAGGAACGTGAAGATTATTTTAAAGCCATTTACAATGGAACACAATCGTTGTACGCATTACGCGAAATATAACGAGCATAATAAATATAATTTATTATAATATTATTTCGTATGCGTACACTAAGTCAAAATTCTCTCGGAGTCGAGAATCGCGATCATATTTCAAGAATTTAAACGGAAAATAGTCCCGAAATTTAACATTGTCATTTACAAACTGTACAATGTATATTTCACTCATCGCTAATTATAATACGTTTTTAATCAATATACTTACCTACAATTATTCCACTTTTTTTACAAACTCTGGTAACAATAATGTTATAGGCCGTGTATTCAAAATTCATCCGGATTCTAGTTTTTAATGTATAGAACATAGAAATAATGTTTAGTATAGGAACCATTCGGTTGAATATTCGGAAATAATTGCGGAATTCAAATATGGCGAAATGTAAGTACATTTTGATTTCAAATGTTGAAAATTTTATAAAAATAAAACCTATGCGATTGTATAAACTAAGTTGTATCAAAAAACCTATTCACTGTGAGATCTTACCAATCGGTTATAGGGAAGATATTGATCAGATTCTAAATTTACTGATAACTTGGTCCACACAAAAATCACTCGTCGAAAAACCAAATCAAAATTCCACTTGGACTACTAACATTTCAAAATATATATTTAGATAGCTAAAGATATTATTGGTAAAATGGTCTTGGTTATATTTTATGACTGCTGCATTTTTGCTTTAGAAGAAATTCAAATTATTTATTTATTTATTTTTAAGTTTTATTCCAATCTCGGTTTTTCGTGAAAGTAAAATCAATTATTATCAATAATTGTATATGTAATCATGTGTAAATTCTACAAAATGTTAAATTGCCTAGAACTTCAATACTCAATACGGTGACAAAAATTGTAACGAGAATTAACTCGATTTTTTTTATAAATACTTTTATAAATCATAAAATACAATATTCTAGAACAAAATGTCCGTGAAATGAATAGTACGTATATGAAACGTTTGAACGTAATTTTGTTTTGTTATCTTTATCGTATAATATATTATTCGACACAATATAAATTGTAACGTCAATGAATTCGTGAATTCGTTTAAAAAACGTTGGTCCAGCTGCGCGTAGTCGTCTGTACGATAGACGTTCTCGAGAATTTAACTACTGTGTACGTTATAACGGCGGGACAAAAAAAAAAAAAAAAAAAAAAAACCTTAAATTGTACTCGGCTTAGACGACTCTTGTGTGGATTTTATGATCATTGATGATGACCCGAATTGTTCAGCTGAAGACTTTCTGTGTACACACGAGACGACCTTACGCCCACTATATATAGCAGTGACGATTCTCCATATGGACTGAAGTCTGAAATTTTTAAACATAGGTCGTACCTGTCATCGTTGTTTTACGTCATTTCGTTTTCTCAGCCATCGCACATAATATACCGATATACCATGTTTGTGCAACGGCATAAAAAAAAAACTTTAAATGCACCTACAGAGTCATATTATGCCGTCGTAATACAATAACGACCACTCCGGAATATGTGATCAATTAATCTTGCAATTAGTAAATAATACAATATATAATGAACGTTTTATTGAACAGACATTTTTTTTTTTTAATAAGATCTTCTAGTAATAATATTAAAGTTATGGCAAACTGCGTGCAATTGTGCGCCGTTTGTAACGTGTTAATCGACGAACGATTTGCAATTATTATAACATAATAATACAATATGCAATGAAGACACGCAAATGCGCCTGTTCGTCGATTGTCCCACATAAATTATTACAATATAATATATAAGCACATATTTTTACCACGATAAAACTACTCGTTTGTTGAAATCGATAAAAATCGATCAAAAATCACGAATTTTTACTACCAACCTATATATAATATATTATTACGTATTCCGGTCGATTTACGATTGTGAGAATAATATTCTAATAAAATATTACCACCAAACATTGGATAATGGTCTGAGAAATGTATTTCGCCATATAAAATATAAACAATACCCATATATTATCTTATATAGACGATTGTGAAGATCTCGTTTACTCAAAGATGGGTGCAAGATGAAAAATATTAACTATAATAAGTTAATTTAAATTTATCCAAAAGTTTTCAGTTATAAGTTTATAGTTCATGAAATATAATTTAAACTCATAATGTTCAAAGTAAAATGGATAAAAATATTAACTTAACTTGGTTCAAAAAAATTAAGTACATTTATATTTTCCAATAGAGATAGAAATGAGATATTTAAAATTATTTAACAGTGAAATAAATGTACTTATGTTTTCCTATTTAAAATATTAAGAAGATGTCATACTTGTATATTTGTCATGTAAAAATAATGTTTGGCTCTGTATACATAACGTATTACACAATTATTGTAGAAACATAGTTTTGACATCAAAAGAAATATTATGACTTGGATTTCCAGAAAGATAAGTTTTTTTTAAAACGAAATACAATTTACATAATATATGAAAATAAAATATAAAAATGATATTTTTGAAACAAGAATATACCTTATTAAGTTATATTGTTAAGTAATTGAAAAATATATTCGAGATAGCAGAGTCAAGGCGTTTATCTTTCAAAAGAATTGAACACCTATCGTTTAAATGAAATTAAATGCATTTTTAAGAAAGTTATAGGTATAAAGTGATCGACAGTATTCATATATTTTCAAACTGCAATTATTGTGATTACATAATAATAAAAAGTGAAATTAACCTAGGACCATTTATTTATTTTAAAATCAAATACTTTTAAAATGGATAAACAGATTTTTAAATCATTAAATTTTCATTTTTCTTAAATTTTTCTGAAAAATGCCTATATAAGTCCCCTTAAAATCGTGCATGAGTCATTCTCTGAAGTAAATATCTATTTATTTTTAATTTCAAAAATCATTAATTATTATATTTAGTATCAATTAAAAATATTTTGAACGATCTCATGAAAATTGTTCGCTCATTCTTATGCATTAACTTAACTTAACTAGATGACTATTAAAATTAACTGTAAATATTTAAGTTAACAAAATGATAATTTAAACCAATTTTATTTAGTTAGTCAATGAAAAGATATATTGACTAGTTGAGTTAAACAAATATTTACTTTTAACTATTATTATTAATGCCCACCTTTGAGGATACGACTATTTTGACACGCCTAATACGTTTTTCTGAAATAACTTCCAAAATGACTCGTCTAGTCATCGAGTAGAGACAATTCTTAGTATGTTAAAAATATTTTTTTAACCCAGTTAAATTAAAATATTAATGAAAATTATATGGTTTAAAGTTAATATAAATCTTCTATACACTCAATTAAGTTAAAATTAATTTACAATTTTATACAACAACTAAATAACAAATCTTTTTTTACATGATTTCAGTAGGAAGTGGGGAATTTTATTAATTTAATACTTACTGCAATTTGTGGAATTTATTATTTTCTGATGTTTATTTTCTACCAATAACGTATTTATGTAGAACCTCCTTCATAGATGTTTTGTAAAAATATGTTCTTCTTATCAAGCTTTTAGAGTCTATACAGAATCTTCACATGTTTTTACTACTTCCTCTACGTGCTCCTATCCTTGCTGAATTTTATTGTTATTCCTTTTGAGCGCATTTATAAAAATAGTTTTTAACTCTGTCTTATGTAACCTCTATACCTTTTCCCATTTAATTATCTACCATGGCTCCCTTAATGATGGACCTACTTATATGACCAGTTAACTCAAATTTTTTGCTAATTATAGATATATTATGTTTATAAATTATAATCTATATTAAGTTTTTTATCATATTTCTGCACCTCTCTATTTGGTTCTTTTCCTAAAAACTCTTCAAAATTTGAGCTTATTTAAAGTGATATAAAATTATGTTGGTTTCCTTTCATTGTATATAATAATGATATATCAAATCTGGTTGCAGAATCTTGAGTTCAGGAGTTTCTCGAATCTTCTAGATAGTCATATTGTCTCGAACAAATTTTCCAAGATATAAAAAACGTTGAAATTATAAAAAAATTTCCTAGGCTTAATTTCGTTGTATATATTGTTTACATTAATTCTAAGATAATAAAACTAAGTTACTTGTAGAAAATCATAGTTATCCACAATTAGTTTAAATAGTTGTATCTCAATTCACTAAATTCTACCAGATATATTAAATTTGGTAAATAATAAAAATAATAATTGTAAATTTAAAAATTGTTGTATTCGATTTTCGAAAAATAATTTCTCCATATAATTTTAAACTTAATTTGAGATTAATTCATTAATATTTGCAAAAATGAATTTATTATCTATTCTAAGAAGACTATACATTTTTTGTTCATCCTCTCCACAAAACCTTAACTTTAAACTAATTTATAATATAATATAATTATATTCGCTTCTTGCTACAAAAATGATAAAATGCTATAATGCAACAATACTAAATACGCCACTGTAACTGTTTTTGACTACAGAAACCATAGAAATTCGATTTCCAATAATTTATCATTAAAACTCATTAGGTTAAAAGTTAAATATAAATTAACTTTAACGGATTAATGCCTAGCCTTAAGTAGAGTAGGAGTTGTATTTAAGTTTACCTCTAAAATGATTAATCGAAAGTAATTAATCAATACTTTAATGCAATTGCATATAAACTATTCATTCATTATTTATGGTTTATTTTTAAAATAAACGAAGTTAATGGAAATATAAAAAAATAACAATAATTAATGTCAGAATAAAATTTGAGATTGCATTAAACATTGATAATAACCAATAATTGGTATAATTATAATATTGTACTAAAATTCTCTGGAAGAGGCTTAGTTTCTCTATAGACCTCTCCCTCTAAAAATGGCAATGAATATTATAAAGGATAAATAATAATTGTATGTTTTAAATACAGAATTAAGTAATTATATCTAATTACTTTTAATGATTTGTGTGAGTAATTTTAGCTTATATAGTTTTATTTCTGAAAGTATATACAAAGATATAATTAATGTTAAATTATTTAATATGCAATGTAAAAAGGTCCTGCGTATTTTAAATTTTTTAAATTTAAAGTATTGCATTTTAGTGGATAATATTTTTAAATACTACGTTATTCAATACCCTCGTTTCATATACTGGAATTTCACATAATAAGAATTTATACTGATATTATTTTTTTGTTTTCGAAATATATATGTATTATTTTAAAAGGTTTAAAATAACATCGACATTCCGTTATTATTTACGTTTTTTATGGTATTCCTACATAAAAAAAATTAATTTTTAAATATTAATATTGGTGTTTCGGAAAACATTATTTTTAATTTCCAATACTCAGAAAAAATATTTATTACAAACTTCATTTTTTAAGTGAAAATCTACCGTAATCCATAAAAAAAAATATTTTTTTTTTTTTTTTTTTAATACACCTAAAGTAAAAAATATATTGGATCGTCATATTTTTATTCTCGTAAATCATGCAATATGCAGGAGTTATATGAATAAAATACGTTTTTAATTTATTTTTCGTGAATTTATTTGTATACTATAACCTAATCTCTTAACGCAAATGAAAGGATAGCGTTACATATAACGGTAAAGACTAGCCAATTTCGATAAGTAGAAAAAAATCGACATTTTAGAAAACATTGAAAAATGTGTATATGTTTCGGTCGTGGGGTCAATAATATTAAAAGGTTCTGTAGAATATATATTTACTGTTATTTTCAAAATCGACTTTTTACGTCTATCTCAGTGACGTAAATAATATTAGAAATAGGATTTTCCAGTTATATTTTATTTAAATAGGTAAAGGAAAAACAAAAAAAAAAATCAAATAAATAAATCGGAAAATATAATACTTAATTAAAACTTTTCTTTTTGCTTGTCAAGCCCATTTCAGTGGTATATTAAAACAAGTGGTATTTGCACTCTATAACTACAACTTCTCTCTTAGTAATCGCAGAGTCAACGTTTATACAAAATACGAAAGATGAGAATATATACTATATCGTAGAGTGGTTTTTAGTTAACAATTTTTTTTTTCACAACTTTCCATCATGGATTTTAAGGCTTTCAAATGAACATAATATTGAAAAAACTCCATGCTCGAGCACAATATATATTCAATTGACTTTGTGTGAACATAGAGAGAAGTTCTAGTTATAGAGTGTGAACGTGATTTTTAATAATAATATCGTGTTAACACGACAATAAGAAATGGTACTGACAAATAGCTATTTTGAAATTGCATTTAAAATAAAATTAAATGTTATTAATAGTTGTTGTCGGATTTTCAGGACTACCTAAAAAGCGGGTATCCTCTTAGAATCTTCAAGCATTATCTCATAACTCGGACCTACACTTTTACCAATCTGCCATATGGCCAAATGGCCATACCACTGATCGGTGTGTATCTCAAAAACCTGCGATCTATCTAGTGTAGTTTGGCGATGTTACCTACTGAAAACTCGAAAGGTTCGTTGACCGTTTGAAAACCGTACGCGTAGATGAGTCTTTGCGTAAATATGTGTACAAATGTTACGAAAACATCCAATACGGAAAAACGAACGTAAGTCGACGTTTGTGTGCACACAAAGTTAACGGACGGATATGAAAACGATAAAAATGACGTACAGGAGACATTATTATTATATTACATTATAGGTAGTCACTCACTTTTCACCAGCAGCAGACACATCGAAACCGTTTTCATCTCGAAGGGTCGCATTTTTCCGTGCAAAACGAGCGCAGCAGACGGCCAACGTGTCTCCACCGGATCGGCGGGCGCGCGCGTCTATTCTCGTATATTTTCTATTGTTTTCCTTTATCAATGGCCGCCCCCGTTGTCGAAGACGAACCGGAACAGAGCCCGTGCGTATATATGTAACGCGTGCGTATACGTGTTATAAGCGATACCGTTCAGCAGTGCAGTTGTTTTCGCCTGGAAGTCATTTCAACGGGGCCCAGCAAAACCTCTGAAAGAAAAATGAAAAAAAAATAAAATAAAATAAATAAAAAAAAAAAAAAAAAACGCCCGTTAAAAAATACATTTTATATATATATATATATATGTATATAGAAAATAATATATAAGTGCGTATATAAAACACGACGACGGACGTACTATATACACGTACATTATTGCGTGTGCGGAACGAGACAAATGATATATTCGACATTTTCATATAAACGAGTTTTTCGAGCGAAAATCTAATAGGATACCCGTTCGCCATATATCCCCCGGACCTGCAAAGGCGTGTGTGTGTGTGTGTATAATAAAGTATATATAGTCGCGTGTGTGTACGAGGAGGCGGAAAAGATATTATTTCCTGGGAAATGTATATAAAATAAAACCGAAAAAAAAAGACGTGTATATTTCGTCGTCGTTTTTTTTTTTTTTTTTTTTATACATTCCGCCCTACCCGCTCACCACCGGTTCACCGGGTGAAAAAAAAATGTTTTGAAGTAAAAAAAAAAAAATGTTTTTTTTTTTTTCAGTTTTACATATCATATCCTATAATATACTCCATATATATATATAACTATATATCGTGTTCCGCTACTTTTTATATACTTACTTTTACTATCGCCCGTATACGAGACTATATATATGCGGCGCGCGTATACGTATATCTGCAGGGAAAATTATCGACATCGGACCCGAAACGGACCGACCGAGAAACGAACGAATTGCGGCCGGGGAAAGGGGTAGGGGTGGATTTGGAGATAGGGGATAACCCTCGTGGCTGATGTACCGTGAACACGTGCATACGTTTAACACTTTATCCACGACCGTCCTCCCACAGCCCGCCCATCTGTCCAAAAGCGTATATTATTGTATATACACGCGAAAGTATATATATATATATATATATATATATAGTCTAACAAAGGCACTTTATTAGTTTCCGGGTTCGTGGGTTTTGTTTGCATGTATCGATATACATATATATATATATATATATATATATGTACATATATTTTCGCGCACTCGATCGTATTTCCCCGGGAAAGACATGATCCCGGGGATATAGGGTCTGCAGCGGACGCAAAAATATACACTGCATAGTCGATGGTGAAATTGGTATTTTATTTTATTTTTTTTTCCTTCCACCGACACTTTTTTATACGTGTATATACAAGCTCCGTGCGCCCTTTCAATTTGCAGTAAATCCAAGTACGACACCCCCGCGTACCACCGTCCCCGTTATTTACGCGGGCGCGTGTTTAACGGCCATATACATACGCAATCGGACGGCATTATTATATATACGGCGTCCTTGCGTTTCGCGGACGGACGCTAATCTCGGAAGCCGGGCCCAGTCCGTTATAGTACCTATATATGTTATCAGCTATATGATGTATATATAGCGACTATACGCAGGGATTGCCGTTCCGGCGTACTTATACCGTTAAAATATAATATAAATACATAATAAATGCAAGCAAACGGTTTATGTGTATATTAAACGTATATATATATATATAGGTACAATATTGGTCCTGCAGGAAAAACTCGCAGGACGAAGGGATTTTTTGGAAATCGGTACGGATCACGTGTGCAGTAAACCTAACGTACATCGTGTCCGCCTTCTTCTTCTTTGGAGGTTACCCGACACGATATTAAACATTAAACGCACGTACGTATTATACCTATGACCACGGTTACGTTGGTAATCGTGAAAAAGCAAGTATTTTTTATTGTTTTTTCTTTTCATTTTTCCCCACTATACCACCGATATATTATATAGGTATAATATACGTATATAGGCGAAATAATACAGACCCGTCGTACTACGGCACCCAGACAAACATACGTTCTCACACGTGGACTATGATAACATCATTATCGCCGGCAATGCCATCGGGTTAAATAGAGATAATTTACGCGGTATTACAGAGTGAACCGGGAACGTAAACCGGTACCCGATACACGCATTTCGAGTATATATAGCTGAGGCCTCGTGTCTTTTTTACTACGAATCCTCTGAAAATCATCACCATCTTTGTGTTTATCGATTCGATTTTAGCGTTGGAGCGAATATCGTGGAAAAATCAAAAGTTTTAAACGATTTGTCCGTCGGTGCTCATCGTGTTAAACGTGACCATCCTTTAGCGTGCCTTTATATAGTTCTTCACATTTTTTAATAGACCATAGCTCGCTCTAAGAGTATTTTATATCCTGTTTATTTTACCGTAGTGACTACAATTTCAGTATACATTTTAAATAAACAAATTATTAACACGTTATCCATCAGTCCTTATCAAAGTTATTGGTATTTAAATATTTGACGAATTTTCGATGAAATTTGACAAATAGTTTGACCATGTAAACCGGGACTAAATACATAAGTATTCGCAAGGCAAATAACTAATAACTTAGGACAAAATCCACCGTCGAAATGTTTTTTAGAATTTAATATAAATATTGATTCAAATTGTAAATAGTCTATTATACTTTTATTATACTTTACTGTGAACGAATAAAAATTAATTAAAATTACGAATTTCATATCTTATTACCATAAGATATTAATATTATCACAGAAAAATGTGCAAATTATTAAAAATTACTTTACCACGGCTATGTTCTGTTATATTATATACGTATTTTATTATCACACTTAGGAGTCGAAAAATGAAAAACTATTCGGAGTTAATTAAATCTAATAGACGGAATAATGAAATTCGTATTTTAAATTAATTTTATCTTTCGAGGTATTTATTATAATTCTATTTACAATTTCAAAAAATTGGTATTTATTAAGTTAAAAAAAGTTTGGCCGTATTTTATCCTACCTTAAAGACGCTGGGTGGATTTTTTCCTTTTATAGTGGAAAAGAGATGAATATAATTTGTAATATTTTTGAAAACTGCTCAATATATTTTAATTTAGAACTGCGCGTGTTGTGTAAAACTGCACGTTAGGCGCAAGTCCTGTAAAAGAACGATACTCTTCTGACAGAAATCCGTAAAAGATAATCTCTTCGCTTGTCCAAATACTCCAATGGAAGCATGATTTCATCAGTTAAATTTACCCGACCACAATATTGAACGGTATAAATCAGTCATTGCGATGAATATTTCCGAAACGTCGATCACCGGGATCAGTATTATTTGTTTCATTTGGCGAGTTTTAGGAAATTAGTTTCGGTACGTTATACAGCTTCGAAATGACGCGTCTTACATTATATAGATAAACAAAAGACGATTTCCTCGGGGTTAATATTTCTCTATTTACGATCAAATACACGACCTTTTCTTGTACGCGGAGGTGCAGGTTGATTGCTTTTAACTTTTCGATCGATATATATATATATATGTACAAATAATGTATTTTAACAGTCCGCTTATATTATACTCGAATGCAAATTAATTACGCTCCATTTTAAAATTAATTACTTTTCGATTAATTAATTTGGATTACAAGGTGACGGGACTTGGGTCGCGGTGGATGGCACAAGCGGTATAGAGGTTAGGTACTATCTGGGCGCAATACTCTTGAAACCTCGGCTAATTACAATGTCATATTATAAACGGACGTTTTAAGTGAAATCAAGAAGTACAGATTGGTTTAAAAAAAAAACGAAAACAAATTAGACCAATATATATATGTATAATACATTATTCTGTATCGACCGTGCTGTCGTTTTCCGGTAAACTTTGAAAAGAATAATCTTAAAAATATATCTCAATGTCTAAACGTGTACAGTTTTCATTCGTACGGACGACGATAATTGACTCGAAATGAGCTCTATCGAAAAACTAACGTTACCGGCGCATTTATCCGTATTCGTGAACCTGTAGACAAAAGCTAGGTATATACCTATATACCTAGGTATTACATTATATCCGTCAATATTCATTGGCTTTCGACGCCACCGCTTGTTTACATTTTTCGAGATGTTCTTTCGAAATTTACGAGCAATATTCCAATTGGAATGTTATCCGACAAAGGTAAAAAACATAATAATAAGAAAAACAAATCGATCCCTGTGTTTCAATTCGAATTCCATTGTTTGCGAATGCTTTTATTAAAAGGTACAACAATGAAAAATGTACTCAATTGATGTCTCTGGGAAATAAAAAAAAAAATTAAATACATATATATATATATATATTTATATATAGATGTAAGTATATATTGTGACGGGGTAGCAAAAATGTTCGGAAAACAAAAAGCATATTATATCCTCTGTTTACCGGTTCCATTGTGAAAAATCCACAACACGTCGGCAAAAGAATGATTTCGACGAACGTTTATCAATTGTGACGCTCGTCACGAAAAAAACGGTAATAAAATAAATAATAATAATAATAATAAAAAAAGTCCTCGCTTAATTGATAATGAATATTGATGAAAACGTCTCCGGGGAGAGAGACACGCGCTGTACACGTTGAACACGATAATTCTGAAATATTTCTGGTGCCAGTTTTGCAATTTATATATTTTGCAGAGTCATCGCTATACTATACCAATATAATATAACGACACTTAATTGTGTTATAATAATATTATATGACCATGTATACAATATACACGTGTACATATATTATATAATAATCGATTAGCGACTGTTTTGACACTGTGTTATTATCGCGCGCCTAAAAAAAAAAAAAAAAAACACTTAAAACCGTTTTTGAAAGACGACAATATTTATTACCTACACTATAGTTTCCGTTGTTGCCCGTTAAATTTCGGATGAAATGAAATTTTTTTTTTGTTTTCTAAATATACAAACAAAATTATACAAGACGGCCCGGCATATAATATGCACCATGCTGCAGTTACGTCACCGTGATTTCGGTAACATATAATAATATAGGTGGACGGATGCCTAAAAAATTGGTCAACTATATACGGCAATAATAACGGGTATATATATATATATATATAGTCATCGACTTGGAAGTAATAACAATAACGATAACGATAATAATAATAATAATAATAATAACAATAATACGGCAAAATGCCACAGCGACAAAATCATACTAAAACGGTCGTAAATAAATATACGCGGATCACGCGTAACAGGTGGTTCATATACATAGGTGTGTACAGGTAATGGTTTCGATAAAAAAAATTGTCGATTTTATTAGTTTTTTTTTTTTTTTTTTTTTAAATTACACACACACACACGTACGTCATATTATGTATATTGTGCAGGACGTGTGTGATTTTTTTCCACTGTCGTTTCCTCGTCCCTTGGCGGTCGACTGTTGTTTTGTACGGATTTTGTTTTTCAGTAACTTTCACCGCAACCATGCAATCGCAACATGTATTTATGTCGTCAAACTCGAAAAAAAAACACATGCAATTCCTCACGTTACCGCGATCGTTAATAGACGACAAATACAATATAAGTTATGGATTTTATTCTTTATCGTATTTTTATTTTTGCGTTTTGTCATATCGCATGGTGCAATTCCGTCGAGTATTTTATCGGCCACGGTGTGTCAACGGCGGAGTTTCGCGTGTCCCATAATATGACTATCATCAAACGAGCTCTAGGCGAAAACAATAACCACTTACACGCATATCTGTATGAGTAACCGATGCAAAAGAAAATCCATAACAAAACACGCAATCGTATATATATATTATAATTTTAATAATTTATATCATCTTAAGAACCTGATATGTTTGGGGACTTAAGTCCCTCCACTACTAGTTTAAGCTTATCAGTAAGGTAAAGATATTAAGCCCCCCTAACAGATATGCAGTGCCGGATCTAGGGGGGAACGAACCGGGGCACTGGCCCCGGGCGCCATTATGATGGGGCGCAAAATGTAAAAATATTTAAACTTTTCGTCCCGTTTTTGATCCCATTGATCACTTAATTTTTAATAGGAATTGACGAATAACCTTTTTTTTGCTTATTAAAATTTAAAAAGGTGCGCTACAATTATTTTTTGCCCCGGGTGACAAATCCTCTAGATCCGGCACTGCAGATATGACTAAATATCCGCCGCCTATGTGACTGCGTTACAAACGAATAATGATTAAGACGTCATATGTCGTCTTTTCAATTGGTCGTCTTCGGCCCAAACAACAAACCGATAAATTGAACTATTTTAGAATCGTGTTTTTTCTCCCCGTATATAGTAATATCATGTAAAATTCACATTGTCACTATTGAATAGTATCATAATATTATACAGAAATATGCTATTTTATCGTTAGACGATACTCATAATAATCGTGTTGCACGAAACAACGATTCACAAACTTGTTCACGATAATTGTAGATAAATATTAAATTGTCGTGTGAAGGCGAAATCTATATACGATCGTCACACTCTTCCGACAAATCACAGTTGTATTCAGCAATATTATATTTTATTATAATACTAAATATACTATCACGTTTTAGGTATTTTTCATCACGACAAAGCGTTAAAATGAGCATAATTTACTGTGACCAAACAATATATTCGAATAATCCTTGATCTATGATTTAGATGACAATAGTAGATATATATATATATATATATATTATACGTCAAGGTGTACGATGTTGCGAGTACACGCGTTAATCGAATTAAACGTATTGATTAGCAAATGGAATGGTATGTATGAGACATGTATATAATAAATGATTATTATTTTTGAATGCCAAAGTAGATTTTTATCTTTACGCGAATATCCCACTCGAAAAACTCAGTCGTATTTATATTTTCAATCGATTTTCGTTATTGTTATTCGTTCCTTTGTCTATAAGATGTCGTTGTGTACGTACGATATGTTTTAATATATTTATGTGTGATGCGATCGTAGTCGTGTAACTGAGTCACGTTCCTGTGTCAAACATCTCATTGAAAAACCTAATAACTCCCTTACATCACAATAGATTACACATATTATTATAAGTTATACAGAAAAAGTTACGAGTGGTCTATGTAAACTAAATAATAACATGATAAAGGGCAGTGTTAAAAGCCAACTGCAATAGATAAATTGCACTAATCAAAAACACAAACCGTAGGGTCTTCGTACACGAAACCAATCAGAAAACAGAGGATAAATAATTAAGACCGAGTACTATTTGGCGATCTCACAAAGGTCGAAGTTCGATTAAACCAACCGGCTGCGTGGGGTTCAAAACCATAAAAGCTGTACAAGCTCCATGTTTGCATAGTCAAATCTATATATACAAGGACTCTATAATAGTATATATATTATATTCAATGGTTTAGACCACGATGGTGGTATTTGTGCCTTTCAAATTGGAATTCATACTGTTATATTTAATATAATCGAACTGGTAATACTATATATTTGAAATTTCCAATTACATTTTCCTAAACAGTTCCAGTGTCCGTCTTTCCATAAGAACTTTGCAGGGTTTCTGCGATTCAAACCAGCTATAGTTGGGGACGTTTGAAACTTGTTTGGTGCGGTTAACAAGGTTACAAGATAAATGGTAAACTCCGACAATTTAACGATTTTATAAATATAACAAGACGTATTCACTACGACAAGGTTCATGGTTCAAATAAGTATGTAATTTTTGATAAAGTTGATAATAGCCGATAAGCACAAAAATTCGATTTTGATCACTGCATATATAATTAGTACTATTCAACGTTTTATGCGTTCTCCGCCACATAGTGCTATAACTATTCGTGATATTTGGACATGTGTATTATCTTTTAATTAATGGCAGCTAACAGGTCTTTGAATAATTCTGTGATTTCAATACTGATATAGGTGCAAGATAAGAAGTGTGTTCCCTCTACAAGTTGAACTTTATCTGTAGATATTTTTTCAAATAATGTGCTAGAGTCATTCCGTGTAAAATGCAATGGATATTTACACCAAAAATTCATAGCCCATTAATTACCATTAATTACCATTTATAACTAATTAATATTCGTGATATTGAATTATTATCGTTCGAAAATGGGCGTCATACAACTAAAAAAGAAATTATTAATACTATATAAGTAGTCGAATATAAAAGTAAATATGTTTTTACTAATATGTGCTGCAAAATGCAGTTTCAGATTTCACTAATAAAATAATAGTATAGGTACTATTTATAACGTACAGTAGCATGGACATTATAGATGATGTTTTATGGGTTAATAATATTTTTGTCTGAGTCTGAGCGTTAACGTTATATTTTAATTTATCGAATATCATAGCCGCCGAAGGTCGCGATTGAGGAAATCGTCCGGACCTCCTTCCTAGAAATTCCTTCAAAAGTACTAGAGAATATTATATTCTTATAGTGAAACGATAGAATATAATATAATCAATATTATAACTATATAAACATTATGTCCGACAAAATATTGTATAATATACGAACGACTTCGATCGACCATTTTAGTCATTAAATGTCTAACGAAATTTACATACCCAATATTTTCTTTAGTTTCGTACAATACGAGTGGCCGCAGCCATTACATTATGAACCTTTTCCGAGTTTACACACATGTGATACTTATCAAAAAACAAAATAAAAAAAAAAAAGGTCAAATTTGTCCGAGTTTACATACAAAACGGTCCGTCATTTGTCGGGTTTCACTCGTGCGAAATGACGTACGCGCGAGATTATTGTGTACGGTCGCGTTCTATTATTATTATTATAATCCCTCCGAATGCGGTCGTCGCGAAACGGCTAATTGCGACGCTCATTAGCTCAATCGTGTCACGCCTATTATTGTTATTTATTCGGATAGTGCGACCGTGTATACGATATTACACGCGTAATATTCGTGTATGACACGTGTGTAAAAATAGGAGTTTCGGTGACTTTTGAAAATTCCAAAAAAAATCAATCGTAATAATTGCCTGCCGAAATCGTCATTGATCGGTTTGAAAAAAAGGTAAATAAGCGTGAAAAAAATAGAAAATTCATTCAAAGCTTTCCTATATAGAGAGTTCACTCGAAATCGCTTCGAAAAACGTCGGACGGGAGAAAAATTCAAATTCTTTTGGACCCGACTTTCAAAAGCGGTACAAAAGTCGTCCGAATCCTCGGAAACGGGACGTACGATCCACCCTATAGGTTCCAGAACACGCGTCAGGTGCTTACGTACATTTTTCAAATTCGAATCCAACGGCACGTCGGATACCGTTGAACGTCCTTCTTCGGGGCGAAAGTATAATATGCATGTATACGATGACGATAATTTCACTTTTTCCATCTCTCTGTATATATATAATACGTGTGTATATATATATATATACACCGCGATGGTACACCGTGGGTGGACCGATGACCAAGTCGACCAGCCGTGCGTTTACAGTACGGTATGATAATATGGCGCGTCGGTTACAGGAGTGGTTGTGCGAAAAACATCGTTTTCGCGAATAACAAAAAAAAAAAAAAAAAAAACAACAAATACCTCCGAGACGATATTAATATTACGTACGCGAGCTCACGTCCGATAAATACGTTCGGCGTTCGTGCGATCCCATATCCGTTTGGCGTTGACTCCGATCCAAAAAACCAGAACCCCAAGACCACGAAATGAATGTGAAACGAAGTGAATTTATTCAAATTCGCAATTTTCGATTTTTTTTTTTTTTTATTACACTTTTTTTTCACGTGTATCCCGAAATCGCGTAGGTATATACATTCGGAACACGCGTTTTGAATGGCAATCCGATTGCGGGGTTCGGTTATAACGGTTGGGTATAATATCAAAGCGCTAAATAACTATATACAGGTACCTATATGGCAACACATTGACCAAATCGCCACTCGATGTGGGCGTCTATATATGGAGAAAACAATAATAATGTCATATTTTTTCCATGAAACTGCGGTGCTCGTTCTTATCACCGCGGTTAATTATTTTTCCGCGGCATCGTACATTCGTGCATTAGATTTTCAATCAGTCGGGGGTGGGGGGTAGTGTTGTTATCAGTGTATTATTACCATGTATTCAAATTTCGAGCCTGGCACCGGACACCAATTCCATAGAATAAAAAATCACGCCTGCGTATCACAGAGTTGTTGTCATACCTAGTTATTTGGCCATGGATATAATAATAACGTTATTATAACGTGCGGTCGTCGCCGGTGACATTCGCACGACGGACACTGACCTCACCGGCCGGTCGTTTCGATATGTACATATAATATCGATGACGGTCACATACGAGTTCGATCCCACGACGATATATCCATTTATTATTGTCAACGACCTGTACGAAATGCAACAAAATACACAATATAGTTGTATATAGAGATAAATATAGCAGACGATCGCCACTGCAGTTATTGTACGTTTGTCGATGGAAAAAAAAACACTCGCGTACCTATATTATTATTGGGGCAGACGAGATTTATTATTGTTTTGTTTTTTTTTTTTTTTATCAATTTCACCGATTCCGAACGAATATGAAACGTATTATATTATTATTATTAGTATTGGTTCACTACAACGATGTGTACTTTTTTTCCTATATCCGTATACATTTTTTCGCGTAAGTATATAGAAAGACCGGAGGAGTAATTTTTTTCAATACAAAGGACTTTGTGATATCGAATTTCGTCGGCTTTGTTATACTTATTGAAAAAATAGTCATTTTTTTTTTCCATTTTTCCGTACGTTAAATGATATTAAACTGTATGACCGTACGAAAACACGGTGTTTGTCGAAAACGATTTTTGCTATATATTACGGACAATTATTACAATTTACGCACAGACACTGGAACTTTGCGCTATGCTTATTGTACCATATATATATATATATGCATATAACGTTAACGTGATAATAAAACGATCATAAACTGTTGATCAACTTTATTACTTTTTTCATATAGAAATGTATAAATTACATTTATCCCAATGGTTTTCATATTATATTATGTAATACACGTGTACTCATCAAAGTGATAAATTGAATTGTTCAAACATGGAAACCGTACGTTATTCTAATATTGAATTTAAAACCGCATTAGTACATATTGAAAATGTATTTTAATAATGCTTTGATGTTTTTTATTCATTATTGTTTATTCCAATATTTCGATATTGACGACTGATGAAAATATTAACTTTGAAATGTCGTTGCATATATGGAAACCAATTTGGGGGGTCAATGGAGTTACATTCACCCTTAGATATTTACATACCGTTGGGTTTTTGCTAAAACCTGTAGTCAATATACAAATGTTTCTTTGAACAACAAAAAATAATGTGGTTTTAAAAATCTGTTTAAACATAGCCCACTTCCTTGAAATTTGTCCACGTATCATTAACCACTGTTAACTATTATATAATCTTAGATGTTTTAATCAAATATAAATTTCATATTCTATGATACTTGATATTACAGTTATAACATATAAGATACATAATATATAGTATCATACTTGAGTTTATGTAAACATCTTAATAATAAGTTATTCAATCGTTGAAAAACGTGATTAGGTAAAATAATAATAAAATTCACATATTGTGAAAAGTGCAGTTTGTAACATGTAATTTGCACCTACAGATTGCCAACGATTATATTGTTATTATATTATATATTATTGTTAGTTTGAAAATTTTATGTAAATTTACATCAGTTCCATACGGTATACAAACATTGTACTCAAAATTCCATTTTGCAGTTTACCTTATAGGTGTCAAAAATGACAAAATGTAATATTCGCAAAAAATGACTGTCTTTAGTTAGGTACTTCATTAATTAATCTAATCTGAATATCTGATAATATTGTTTTTCCGAATACAATATTCAAAAATATAGGATATACTTACAAATCTAAAATTACTACTGCACTATACAATCACGTCCGAAGACCGGATAAAGACGTTGATGGATTAACTTCCAAGTCCCAATGTCTGCAATATCTACAGAACAGTTTGTTTTTCAATTTACCATTTTTTTATTATTATTTTTTTTTTTTTTTTTAAGAACGACACTATCCGGAAATAATTGCCACTTGCCAGCATTAAGTGTGAAAATATATTATATATTGTTGCCGATACAAGACGGGGAGAGCTACTGGAAAGTCGAAATGGATTTTACGGATAATATTTCACTCGGCAGTTTATCCGCCTAGCCAATTCGACGCCATTTATACGAGTATACGAGTAGGTATACACTTTTTCATGTAAATCACGTATATATATATACAAAACTATTATTATTATTATTGGTATGCGCGTACCAGTTTGAATGAAATGCCTCGCACTTTTCTAGAACTTTTGCTTAATTAATAAAGTTATACGAATAACTCGTTATTTATATATACACTATTCTTATATATAATAGTATACATAATAATAATGTATTTCGAAAATATCGTAAAATATTTAATTAAAATCAAATGAAACGCGAAAAACAATAGTATAAATTATTAAAATATCACGTATATTGTTTGTTCGCCCGTGATAATAGCTATATTTTAAAAGTAGGTATACATACTTTAATGCCAACCAAATAAAAATCGTATATGCAATAATTCAGAATGTTTTATTAATTTTATTATAATAGTACCTATACATTATTGATGGATATATATTAATCAAATCGTGTGTAATCTTTGGGCATATTTATACAGTGTTATGTTTGAGATTATTACCACTTTAAATAACGAAATATTTCGTACTATAAATTTGACGTTTCGAATTTTACGGGTCATAAATACTGTTTGTGAATTTGCATTTAAATAACTCGAACCGTTGTGAGATTAAGAACATATACAACGCGTGCTATATATCTATCTATACGGCATGTATAAAATAAACAATTTACAAATATTTACTAATGCAATTTGTAATATTATTTCGTCGTTGTAAATTTATATATTATATATATATATATATAAAAAAAAAAAAAATACGTTTAAAGTATTGGCTATAAAATTTATGTCGATCTAAAAAAATATATCATCTATATAGTATATACAGCCCTCGTTCACTTCTGCAGCATTTTTTTCTGAGCTGAAAAAAAAAACTGATCAAGAGACAAATACCATACAAACGAAAAGAGCTGTTTGGAAAGAAAAAAAACTGTGCGCGTTTAGAGGTTTTCGAGTACGTTTTTCCGTCGTAACACACCTGTCATGAGAATGTAAGTATAAGAGGAGATTTTGTGTTTTGTGATGGCGCGCGTAGGTACCCTGCAGTTGAACGCGTATGGTTTCAAAAGATGACGACGACGCAATATTATGACGGCGAATTGGATATCGGTAAATACTCACTTCAGCACTCAGAAAGCGTATGGAAATGTCTCAACGGAAAATTCTCACGAAACGGATTGTATATATAATATATAGTATAAAGTGCTTAGACACTACTGCTGAAACCCGTGTAAATTTTGTTTGATCGGTTTTCGTTGAACTGTCAAGTATGTTGCACCAAATTTAATTGGATAAACCGATAATATATAACTATACAGGATTAGATGACAAATCGACTTAAACATTTACAATATGGTCATAATATACAATATGAACAATACTTTAGGTAAACGTATACTTTAATTATTATTCTGACAATCATACGATCTGTTTATTTTAATGTAATTTAACTAATATTAATCGAATTCCAGGGCCAGACGTGATAAGAAGAAGAACGTTTATATATCTCTATGTACTACAGTATGCTTCTTAAACCAACCTATTAAAAAAAAAAAAATTAAGTTATTATTTTTCTTCCGTGTCATCTGTGTTATAGTGATAATATTATTACTGGTATTGACGATTTCCAATTATTTGTTTGACAATATTGTTAAACACCCAGTGTTAAATAGCAACGTAAAATAGTTACTTGTATTATAATATTCGATCAATTTTGAACACTAATACAGGTAACGGATATAGCCTATCAATTTTACAAAATAAGTGGCTTAGTCCCTAAATCAACAATGCGTGTTATTTACTTTGCGTTATACCAGTCCATTTTTCAATATATGGCCTGTAAGTTTGGGGCGGACTGGGTGACAGTATCATAAACAAATTGCAAATAAATCAGAATAACATTATAAGAATCTGTTTAAATAAGTCTTATTTTCGAGGATCTACGAGACAAACAATAGCGATTTCGATGTTTTTACGATGAAGTTCTACTACAAAAAAGTTACAACTATGTTTATTTTTAAGAATATCATCAAAGGTGAAAAAATTAAATTGTATGATGGTAAAAGGGAATATGTAGAATTTATAACATTTCAATAAAATACACATGTGAACCCTTGAGAAATCTTTTGTTAACTATTTAGGGCCTGTTTATTTTGATTTTATGCCATATTTACTATACCTACCCAAAATGATCCTAATAAAATAATATATCATTGGTTGTTTTTTCAATTAGTCTCATTTATCTTTAATATTGTTTTCATGACTTTATTATCCCTTTTTATCTTGTAACTGTATAATTAAAAATTGTCTACACAAATTTTTTATTTATTTATTTTTTTTTATCGACCATATACATTTTTCTTTCTTGTTGTTTTTATTTTATCAATGTAGTATTCTCTATCTCAACAAAAGCTATACGTTAAGAAATAGATAATTATGTAAATTATGTATATATTGTCTTATTATGATCTAATAAATAAATGAAATAAAATAAAAATGTATATTACTATATGCGTAACTTTTTTTTTTTTAAAAAAAAGAAGAAATTATTTTTAACCACGTATACAAATTCACTGTTAGGTTCCTACTAACTAGTTCACTTTCAATATCTTACTATATATAGGTACTTACTACATAAAATATTATGACAAAAATAGTTTAAATATAATAACTCTATTTGAATCTTAATAAAATGTAAAAGACGTATAATATAATAATATAAAGAAAAAAACGTAGGTAGATATCAAGAAGCCGAGTAACTGCAATACTACGTAATTGCATTATAAAACAAACATTTCACAAACAATAATAAAAACCTTAAGTTAATGTTAATTTTTAATTTAAATATTATACATTAGTGTTATTTATTTTTTATGTAGTCACAGCGAAATAAGTTATTTAATATTTTTGAATTTAAAATCATTTCATTTGAAATAAGGAAGCTGGTCAAACATAGCAGTTTTATCTATCGAAAAATTATCAAGTGCGTACAACTTTCTCAAAAAATCTGAAAATTACGTTTCTATAGACAATATTAGTCATTTATAGATAAGAAAATGTCGGCAAATTTCCAAAATGTGTTTTCCAGCTTCAAAATTCAAAATCCTAAATTTTACTTTTCCACAAAAAAAAAGTGTTTTAAAGTTTACGTTTTATAAATCATACAATTTTCGACAAATTGATAAATTACAAAATATCATGTTCGTGTGTTTAATTGAGTGTACAATCCGAGTTGTATGTGTACCTTTTTATATTGATATATTATAGGTACCTAATAATAATTTTTATAGCAAACGCAGGTACTTTTGATATTTCACGGTTTCATTACAATGTAAAAAAGTTAAAATTTTAAATCATTTGTCCCATAACGACGGGGTCAGTCAATCAAGTTCATAGATATAAACCACAACCACGGTATACGCCATGGTAGGTCGTAATTTTAGTCGTACGTGCAGTAGGTACTATATGTTTTTTTATCAAATATTCACGAAGTGGGCTTATAAATGTATCGGACGATTTATAATATAGTGTACATATGCACTTACGATGGTGGTGTAAGATTACGGACGATCCATATTGGAACATTATTTTATGGAACACAATTTAGGCAATTTATAGTACAACGCATTTTAGACATTTTATTCTAACTCATAGTTTATTACATTAATGTTTGTAAATATTTTCCCTACATATTATGATACTATATATAAATGGACAATTCGTAAATAATCAATAAATAGGTAATGTGTTTGAAAAAACTAATGAAAATTTGCTAATGATAAATATTGAATATACAATTTAGGTAAATTGGGTAAATTGTATTTAATATTTCTCATTAGTAACTTACTCGTAAAACGTTATTAGTCTAAAAATATTATTAAGTGTGAAACCTTGGCAATGTGGCTTCAAAAACCGTCAGCGATCATGTCATTTTGAACAAGGTAGAAATATATTAACGATATAACACATAGAGGTATGCCTGATTATCAATTACCTACAATCATAATTACAAGGTTTTCCAAGTTAATGATTATTTTTAACTCGATAAATTAAGTTAATTAAAAAATATTAAGTTAAGTTAAAGTTACTTACAATTTTTTTTATTTATTTTTTGTTATTTTATAAGTTAAAAGTTGACTTTGAAAAAAAATAATTTTATATTAGCTTATATTATGGGGTATGTTATTAATTGTCGTATGTATGTATATTGTTCTCCGGACGACATTTCTCTCAATTTAGATACTTTTGTGTACAAGGACAACTTGAAGTTAACGCGTTAAGTGTTTATAAAAATAACTTGGTAAGTTATAAATGTAAATTTGAAGAAAAAAAAAGTAACGCGTTAAATAAATAAATGAAAATTAACTTGACATTTTAACTTAATTCTAACATTTAACTCGTCGATGTCCGCAACCTTGCATAATGACACGATATTATATTATGTTCATCGTTTTGCGGTATGCGTATATGCGAACGTTACGAATATTATTATTGGTATTAATCGCGAGTGTTTGTTCTTCCGACATTTCTGTCGAGTGGACGGGATAGACGAGCGACCCGTAATCATATTATATTATATTGTATACGAAGATACATGCGATTATCGTACATGTTTTTTTACCGAATAGTTTTATGACGGAAATCGAATAGAATAATGACATTTGATTGGGGAAAAAAAAAAACCACTTTCAATATTGGCGCGTTCTCGAACAAATAGATATTATACCGTGGTAACCGGGCGCTTAATGTCGTCGTTGCGTAACACGATCCTAATCCGATAATTATAATTGACTGACAATTTGAAATCGTCATCATCATCATCATCATTATTATTATTATTATTATTATCATATAATAATAATATTATTGAATTTTTAATTAATATTGTCGCGTATTGATATTATCTAAGTGGATATATATAACTGATAACATTTATAACGTGGTCTTTTTAAATTCGGCCAATCAGGAGATCCTGGTTGTAAATAATGTATGGTTGTGGTAAAATGCCGCCCGGAACCTGTATGGAAAGTGTTTTCGCGCCGGTGAGTCTTTCCCCGTCCACCAAAACGTTTTAGGCCGGGTACTTACTGAAAAAGCAAAACTGTTCGGCACATTTTCCTTCAAACAGCTCGGAACACATTCCATGAACACTGACAAAACGAAAAAAAAAAATTTTTGTTTACGTTTTTTATTTTCAACACCAGTCGTCAAGATGAGTTCCGACGAAGTTGATGTTATCATTCAATAATTTGTCTTGCATGATTCTGTTGCTATGATCTTTATCGGTAAAGTCGTATATGGGTTTTCTTAGAAGTACAAGATGAATCAATTTATCTGGATCGCATGCCATTTTAAAAATACAATACTATATTGAATAATAAATATTAAAAATAAAATATTATTTAAAATAGTAAAAATTGCAAAAACACGACATAATATGGACACGAAAAGGACGCGTGTACATACTACTGCGGTATAATGTGACCGGTGACTTTTTTGTTTTTCATATTTCGCTCGGAGAAAAAATGGAACCGAACCGAACAACAAGTTTTTTGTCTTTTCGTGTTTTGTCGTTGACTGCGATAAGTGTGTGCACACGCGTCAATTACTTTGCGTGTGTTCTAATCGTCTACAAAACCGCTCAGAGATGATCGGATCAGATAATTATGTGCTCTTTCTGCGCGGTGTGCGGCGCTGGGCCTTTGCGTTTCACAACCGCCCCGGTGCCTGAACGAACGCGGTAAACCCGAGCGGCTGCGACGGTAAATCACTGCGGGCGAGTTAGGTTCACGACCGTTGGTTTTTCCGATAAATTACCCGCGCGATACCGATGTACCGCAGCACGTGCACGCGTATAATGTATACACGTCCGCGTGCGTTTTTTCATTTATTATTTTTTTTTTTTCGAATTTCCTTTTTTATTTTCTTTTTTTATTTCGGGCGAACGAAAAGTTTTTTTTAACCGTTATTGGTTATTGTCGACCACATGCTCGGCTGGTCTCCCCGACCTCCAATACCGATCTAAGTCGCTACGTACAGTATAGTGTGCCCCTCGCCCGGGAATTGGCACCTATTCGCCACGCCGAAAACGCGAAACGCCCGCTGGTCGCGGCGGTCGGCGGGTAGAACGCAATAATTAACGGCGTGCCGAGAAGTTCGACCGTCTAATGAATTTATGTAAGTCCTCCGCCGCCACCGCCGCCACCGCCGCCGCCGCTGCTGCTGCTCGCGCGCGTATTAATGTTTTCGGTTCGGGAATTTATGGTTTTCCGCGGCGGATAATAACAATTATTATTCCTCGTTTTTGTTGTGTTTTAAGCTTTGAATTGATGGCGGCCATTAAAATACTATGGCTGTGGCGACGGGGTGGGTGGGGGACACTCGAGGATATAGGCGGTGACGATGGACGGGAGAGTGAAAAAGAGAGAGACAGAGAGAGAGAGAGAGAGAGAGAGAGAGAGTGAAAAAAATACTTACTAAACCCAGTTTTGGGGTGAAAAGAAGGGAAAAAGGAGGGGTCGGTACGGCCGGAAAAAAAAACAATCGGGAGAAAAGCGAAACCACCTCGACAATTAAAAATGACTGTAACTAATAAATTTTCAAAGAGCCGACAACAAACATCTCTTTATAGTCCGAGTGTTCGTTTTGCAGTCGTTTGTGCCGGCAATCGGCCGTGTTTCACCGAACCAAATATCGTTGGTAGAATTAGGAATATGCAATATTCAAATTTTAACAAACGAATATTTTGTTGAAACAATACAATTTTCCTTATTTTAATGTATATGTATCGTTAAATTAATAAAAAAAAAAATGTGTTTACAATAACAAATTAATATTGTAAATTTCACAAAATATATAAGTTATAATTTAATAAAAATAATTTGTAGAATTAATACAGATTGTATTATTATAATAAAATATGTTATCAAACGGAACGAATATTCTGTTTAAATTGGCTATTTTGATTAACAAATGAACGTTTTTTCTACGAAGAAGAAGAAGAAGAAGAAGAGGAAAGAAAGAAACATAAAATATTTGTTAATTCAAATAAATTTGTATTCAATTAGACAATTTTACCCAAGATATTGATAAAAGATATTGTTAAATCAATAATATGTTTTGTTATTTTACTGTTCAATTAACAAATATTTTATTTCTAAATCAACAATCAATATTTTATCGGACGTATGTTATTAAATTAATCTATATTTTTATTGAAATCACAGATAATATCAATGGTTCAGTGTTTCATTCGGCTCGCCACGCGCGTCCTATCCGTTATAGCCGGCCTCGCCGCCGACGTTGCGTGTTGGCGCCTTCGCCGATTTTTTATTATTCCCCCCCCCCCGTTTTTTTCGCCCGCTCTCGTCTAAAACGAAACGAAACGGACGCGAAAAAATAATAACTCAGACGCCAGTTTTACCGGCCGTTATACGCGGCCAACAGCTGATGTGCCTCCTGCGGTCCGCCACGTCGATGTTCTTAAATATTTTACGTACCCCCTCGAAGAGGGAAAGTAGCACACCCCCGTCCCCCCACGATATACTAACAGTACAAAAGTGGTACCGGGGGAGGGGGATGTATTTGAATTTATGTTCCGTTTAATGTGCTTTTTAAGTACAACATTATTTTCAGGGAAGATTTAATAACCGTTTAAATTACTCGGAGCAAAAAAAAAAAAATAACGTGGAAAAAAAAAACAAAACACATTAATCCGCACTTCCGTTTTTACTCCCATGAAATTACTCTTCGGCATAGGTAAGTAAATAATAAATGCGAGCAGGTAACCGTAATAGTTTCGGTGAACTCGGATACAGTGTATACAGAGGCCGGATACCGGGCCCACTTCATATTTAAGTGTCCCGGTATCAATATTAAAGTTTAAAACGTAATCGTTTAAACGTCAAATTGACTTTTATTTTTTTATAATTTTGAAAAATTCAAGTACAGTTTAACAGTTTTGTATACACACAATATAAATCACCAGGTATTAAGAAATCTTTTAGAGATTACTTAGTACAAATATCGATATGTCTTGTTTTTATATATATATATAACATACACGACTGCAGTAATTATTTTAATCATTTAATAATTTAAATATGTATCACTGAAAAAAAAACCTTTGTAATATTGATAAAAATACCAATCAAGTCAACAAAATTATTATAAATATACAGCCGACAATGACTTTTATTCAATTAACAATAATCTATTTGTATTTTTTATATATATATTCCATAGTCAAACGAGAATATGATTTAATAACTTTATCATTTATGTTATGATTAATAGCTGTTGAGAGGATAACATAATTATTGTTTTTTCTCGAATTTGAATCGACAGCGTCATGGAAAATTATTTGTTTTAACAAAATAATATATACATTTTTATTGTGTAGATGTAATAATTGTCTATTATCAAGTAGACAGTTTACTGTTTAATGGGTAAAATAATATTAACAAAAAATGTATGTGTACAATAATATTTAGGAATGTCATTGCGATAAAATATTGTCGATGTCACAAAATGGTTGATTTATTGACTAGAAACCAGTTCAATTTGTCCGATTTTAACCGATAATTTTTTAGTCATAGTCTGTAAATCATTATATCTATTCCCGATTTAGCGTACGAATGTATTGAAAAATATTCCGAGATAACGTATTATGCTATAATCGACTGATAAATGATAAAATGTCGGAGAAAAGGTTTCTTTCGAGTAGGATCATTTTAAACAGTATTACTACACCTAAATATCTATATTATAGTACACCTATATGTCATATCGCGGGAATTATACTTTCGCAATTAATAATTTTGTTCAAATAACAAGCGTAAATTATTATCATTTGTCCGAAGTCTGTTCGGGCTTATGTAACCGTTTGTTCGTAGTTGAAAGTGAAATTATAATATTATAATTTATGCACGTTAATAATATATTATGTATAATGCGTGTGTTTTTAAACAAATAGTAATTACATTGCGCACACAAATATTATAATAATTTACTATCCGTCCAATTCCTATAATAGGTGTCGTTCGAAATATATAATAGCCGTGCAGTCAAACGCAACGAAGACCTGATTAGGGCATCGAATATACACGTACCAGCTGCTAGCTGTTAATATAACAGACAACATCGCAATACCGAATGAATAAATAAAACGGGAAAACAAAATATAGAAGTCTTGTTTTATAATTAAATATGTTCGCTGTACGCCACGTCCCCGAAGCCGGTGGACTTTAGGTGAAATTATGCATAAGGTCAACGATGACGTCTCGTCGCATAAGAGTTTTCACCTGTAGGACAACTATTGCCGTGGTGACATAACGAATAAAATACGTATTATGCCACTAGACGAAAAGAATCGTGTACGACTGTTATCAAACGTTACTCTATTGGTTTTGTTAGTTTTACTATACTTACTAGTTTTACGAGTGTGCGTATATTACATATATATATATATATATAGTTGCCTCGAACCGCACGAATCGTTCGCAATCGCGTAGTCTTAATAGAATAAAAAACGATTGTATACTTACAGAAAATGAAATAAAAAAATACTGCACGTTTTTGTCGTCATCGTTAATCGACGTACAGAATAAACACAAAATAAAACCCGAATGTACAATATTTTCTCCCGAATACGAAAAGTTTTCCGCACGATAAATTCAAAAGATGCGATATAAAGGCGTTCTCCTCCATTGTTTATAGTAAAGGGAAACGACCCGGAGGGTCAACCCTTTCGGTCGACTGGACACGTTTTTTTTTTTTTTCCATGTCGGGCGATTCGGCCATAATTCCACGTCTTCCATTCAAATTAATAGCAAACCGCAATTCGCTGAATCATCGTCGTATATTAAGGTTGCCAAAAACCGAGTGATCGTAGTACCGCAAAGGTCTATACGGGGCCGCGGATCTACATAATATATTATAAATGGTCGTACACAGAAATATTAAATCATCTGTAAATCCGTATTCGCGACTTAAACGATACAGACATCATAATTTATTACGTCGAAAATGATAATACGATACCAATATATAATAATTATGCTCTAACGAGTAAATAGCCGATAGATTTAAATAAATTTAGATAAATTGCTATTTATTCGGATGGACTGTCCGGGTTCGTATCAAATTTCGGAAATGTAATACCTACTCCCCAGTCAAATACACTGTACGCGTTACACATTCTTGGGAAATTCGCTCGATTTGTACGATAAAATTATTAGTGGGTGTCAATTTTATCAAAGCGAGTGTATCGAGTCGAGTGAAATCCACGACAATATATACCTACAGCGATGAACTGCCGAGAATCCAATTGTATATATATTATGATATTATGGTCATAGTTTTATAAAAATAAAATACAAAATGAAATATGCGCATACGTATTGTGGTGAAAATATTACGGGGAAACAGTCATATATTTCTAACGAAACATAAACGAGTACCTATATATATATATATATTATTATGTCGGTGGTGTTCGTATTTAAATTTCTGGGCAACCCTCTTCAAACATTTCCATCGCAAATGTTGTCACAAAACATTAAGCCAGGTCGGAGACCGTTTAAATTTGGATCGGGAACGTACGTAAATATAAAAGGAAAACGTTTGGACGATTTGAAAGCCATGGAAATTGTAAGAATAAACGGACCCGGACGAGTCCTTTGAAACGAGCGCGCGTCTCTTAAACGTGAGGTTCCGGGTTTTTGTCGGCCAACCCCCGTTAAAATTTAACGGAAATTTCCACACATTCAATACCGTCATACGTGTGCCAAATGTAAAAACGGCGTTTTTAAAAGAAGTTTCCAGTAATATTCAATACAAAGGCGTTCGAATCGAATTAGTATCCGGGAGCTCGTACGTGTGGACGACCCGTCCTCTTTTATGCAATATACTGCAAGTTAGGCCCGCGCGAAACGTTCCCGAAGCCCACCACCACGTCCGGGCATTACGTTATCCAATTAGTGAAAACCGAATTGAGCTTGGAGGGGGGGGGGAAGAAGAACGTGAGGTTAGGTTACAGAAAATATTTGTTTCCCGTCTTCCGGTAACCCCGGTCCCCGGAGCAGAGGTGGCCAGGGTTCAATATTAAACATTAACTTTTCCGCTCTGTAACTTTTTCCGGTACCACTATTATACTCCTACCACTATCGTTTATATATATATATATATATATATGTGTGTGTGTGTGTGTACCACGTTGGTATTAATGGTTGCAAATAAACCTTAACTCGGTCGGGACTAATGAAGACAAATTACGACGGTGTACCTGCCGTTTCGGTGTACAACGGACGACGGCGGGAATAGCGGGAAAACGAGCGCGTCGAGAGACGGGCAAAATAAAGAAATAATACGACAAATGGGATTTCGAAAATAAACTTGCCGGCAGATAAGCAATACCGATTTGTCAGACGGCAGAAAAAAAAAAAAAAAGATTCTTTCAAAAGGTATAGTTTTTCGTGTATAGCACGCGCGCGAGTTACGCATTACGCAGTCGTTAATAAACCCGCCGGAAACGCGGCGGAAAACGCGCGTAACGCGTAACACATAACGCAACGATTACCGTCGCCGAGTGATTGATCGGTATAATATTACGGCCACGCACGTGCGAGGAGAAAAAAAAAAAAACGACGGTAGTGTACATCCGAAACGATGGAATAATATAACAATGATAATAATAATATGTCTGCCGTGTTCGTTGAAGTCACCCCTTGACCTCATATAATATAAACGTGGAGGGACTTGGTCGTCGCCGTTATCACGTATATTGTTGTTACTATTAATAATCGATATGACTACGATATTACGACGATCGCGTACATAGAATGTAAAATAGCGTTTTTTTTTTTTTCTCCTCTTATCTCGTATACGACACCGTAGTATTGTGATGAGACCCCGAAGAAATTCTCCTCGGGGGTCAGAGGTTTCCGTTTATATTGCAGTGCGTATGCCCGCGGAAACTTGCGACAGACTTGTATACGTCGTCACGACGGATATGCATGTGTCTCGCGCGGGCGTAAGCCGTTCCGTCGAGGTCTCGGAGAACACGCGCGCTCGCGCTTTCCTCCACGACGCGGCCGGATAACCCGAAAAATACTTATCGGCTTACACGCATTTGTTTGTTCATTTATTCGTTCAAAAAAAAAAAAAAAAAACACTATCGTGGTCGGGGGGTGGAGGGGGGGCTGAAGGCAGTAGGTATGGTATAATATAATAATGCGTACGGTTTACGGGGAAAAAAAAAAAAACACGAATTATACGAAAGAACGGAACGTTGGGGGCCGGATAGACACGCGGTTCGGGCCGAGAAAACGGACTAAAAAGAGAAAAGTATAGGAGAGGAAAATGCGATGAAATTTCCGAAACGCAGATCATACAGCGTTGGGTACGTATCTGTAATATTATACTGTACGCGTTTCGCGGCCTTTTATTTGTGACGTTTCTCGCCAGATTCCGCACAGAGGTGGCACAAACCACTTGCAAATATATAAACGTCTACGGTTTTGTAAATATTCCTTTGCACCTTCGCATCGTAAATTCGATTTCGTCGGCCGGATATTCCGTTTGTGTTTCGCCATTGTCGCTATACGTATACAGGAATTGATATTCCTTTCGGGTCTCCGCGGCCAGAGGGTGAGAATTTTCGCAGCACGTTGGCCGCACCGAATACAAACGACTTCATTAATCGCTGGGCCGGTTATCGGCTGGCGGGCGAGCCCGGGGATACGACGTTCCGTCCTCTCTGCGCGCACAACCCTACTCCGGCTTTCCTCCGCGGAAATGTATATCTCCTCCTCGATCGTCGGATACGACCGAAATGATCCGACCGGAACGCTGCCAGTCCTATACGAGGCTCGTTTTTATCGTAACCTTAACAGTACTTGCACAACATATACATATATATATATATGTATAAATATAACCTCCGCAATCGGGTCACACGATGATAACGATATATAGTCTCCGTACAGTATATGCCGGCCCGATTACACGAACCACAAAGACGTTGTCCGGAGTCCCGCGGGGAAAACGATCGATTATAAACATTATACAGATCAACGGCAGACCGTTTGTTTCCATTACACCGGTGCGGTCGAAATTCAACAATATAAATTGTTATTTTTACACATACACACACGTCTCCGACCAATACTTGCGACCGATAATATAATCATAAACGAGGCGTGGACGTGCATTTCGGGAGAAGAAATCAAACACTATCGGAGATATATATATATACGGGGCTGTGAGCAGCTCGCGTCGAAATATCGCGTTTGGCCCCGTTTTTGCAGTCGACTCGAGTGAAACGCGCGATTTCCATAATACATCGGATAACACTACTGCACTGTTTCGCGTGCGTACTGTATGTGTTTATTGCGTAACTTTTCGCGAGGTCCAGAATTTCGTCGAGTAGGTTTTTACACGGACTAAACTGCAAAACAATACACTGTATATGACGTTCATCGCATTTGTTCAGACGATATGCCCTGCACCGGATGCGATATATAGAGTTATTGGTCAATACAAAAACCGATACGCGAATCTAATATAACTATTATATTGTAGTCGTAACGATATTGCGATGATTGCATTTTCATTAACAACTTATTCGACGAAACTCGACCCTCCGCCCTCGAACAACGACGATATTTACGAAATTCGTCTAGAGATCCACCGCGATCGAATAATGTCTGTTTCATTACAGATTTCCCAAGTGGCCGGAAACGACAGAGCTCGGCTCCGTTCCCGCGTATCGTTTCTCGTTTATAATTTAATTTTGACGCATTAGATTGTATATTATTATATATTGTGTTATTACTGCACTTCGGTCCGACGTTGATTTTGATGACATTGCACAGCCAATATTACAACATTTTAGAAACATAAATTTTCGATTATAGATTTCGACCGACAGTATAATCCACATGATATATATGCAAACTACAGTGTTTTACCAAATAAATGCATATGGACGCGATAGACATATTAATGGATCCTTGACAGTAATTAATACATTCTTGACATTGCAAATCTAACCATATATAGTTAATGCGTATCGACCATGTCTATTGTTTGAGTACCGCTATATTGTTTATTTTGACTTTTTTTTTTCACAAAACTTGCGTAACGTCCGGCCACGATAGTTACGGTTACGGAGTTTATCAATTACATAAAAGTTATTAAAAAAAATCGAAAAAATCCCTTTTTAAAATTAATTTGCTAGGTATCAGGAATATTTTTACACAAAAATTCCTATTAAATTCCTTCTGCTCGAAAAAGTGTCAAGAACACATTTTAGAAAGAATCTAGGTAAACGACTATGTGCAAACGATGTCTGTACACAAGACTGTAAAATTATCATCATACATCGATTTAATTTTGATATAAATATATTTATTGAAATTAATACGTAGTTATTTTTGTGAAAATAGTTGAACTTAACGTACAGCTTGGGAACGATTCACTTTGTAAAATAAAGTATGCGAAGATTTCTAGTTTCATAAAAGCTATATATAGATTACCTAAAAGCTATTTGTGGTAAGGGACACATTCACTACCTACTTTTTTCAGCAAAGTCAAAAAATAATCTTTGAATTTTTAACTCTAGAATGATATAGCTAACTGAATTTTAATGATGGACTTTCATTTTATATATATATATAAATTATAGTAATATGATACTCCCTTTTTAATGTGGTTAAAATATTTATTTATTTTTTTTTATCAATTTTCGAATTATGATGGCGTTTATATCTTCATAAATAAAAGTTTTATAATTAAGTTTACCCACTTTTACAATTTTTGTAACCGCATTAAAATCACTATCAGAGAATTTATTTTATATGAAAATGTGCTCACATGATTTTATGACCAATCATACGTAATAACAATAATATTATTATTATTATCACAAAATATTGCATTTATTATATGCTTACTTCAAATGTGTTTATTTCATCAATGATTGTGAGGTAAGCGACAAAAATGAACTCGAAAATCATGATGTGAACAACGGCATTGTCGTATGAGTATACATCAATATATTTTCCTTTTTGGGTGGCGTATAAACAGCGAATAAATTACGTCGTATACCTATACCTACATACTATATACATAATATTATCGACTAGTCTACAGGACAATATGTTGTTTACAACCCTATTTTTTTTAATTTTTTTTTTTTTTTTGTTGACCAGCTAAATAATGGCACTTTTATTTGAACCTTAATAATTCACTAAAAAATCAACTTGTTTAGAAATTTTAAACACAAATCGACACAATACAATGTCGCCTATAACGTTATGCACATCTAATGTGGCCTACTGCAAAAGGGTCACTTACTGCAAACAGCTATTTAACCATCGTTATACTCATGAATTCTCTATAATACGGTAGTATTATGTTTACAATAAATTCCTCTGGGTTATAATGCAAAGCCAGCCGCCGACGGACACGCTAACGACGTGTTTTAAAATAATAATCACCAACATTATGAAAAATAAATTGTCATTTGTTATTCCATGTTTAAAAGCTAAGCAAAATAATATAATAATTATAGTTAAAAACAAGTTACACTATATCGGGTAATTAAAAACGCGTTTTAATGAAAAAAAAAAAAAAAAAAAAAAAAAAAACGTCTGGCGAAAATTGATTTTAATTTCGTTTATACACATTGCGTTTACCGACGAACTCCATCGACGAGGCCGGGAGAAAGGGCACATCCGTCAATCAGCTTCGGTAATACAATATAATATATATAAATATTGGATCCAAATAAGGAAAATCGATACGTAATCATATACGTTCGCGTATTACAATAATTATTACGTGGTCCAAATCGAATTAGTACATTGTTATCGAAACATTGCAGGACTTAACGAGCTATTGTCTGTCGCGGGCTCGAAGAAAGCTGCGGCCCACTCGACAGAACGCAATAAATACGATTTTTATTTTGATTGATGCAACGTCGGAGGAGAGACGTATATACATGACGGTGTAATTACTTATTTCGAATGTAATCAGCAAAAAAAAAAACAAAAAACAAAAAAACAAAAAAACATTGCATAATAATATTCCGTTAATTTTGTTTTAATCGCGATTCCCGAATAATGAAACGAGACGGGGAAAAAAAAAAACAAAAACTGTTAGTTTTCAACAAAAACGTAATGATTTATTCAGAGCGGCAAAAAAAATTGCCGATTCACTTACCGCACCAACGTCCTACGATAACAATATATATGTCTAATACGATATCCTTTTTTAAGTGCCTATATATATATATACTTAAAAGTTAAAATAAAACGACAGTTATTCGTAACTCACATCACGAAAAAATATGATGAATCGTGTGCGGGTATAATATACGATCGGTATATATGCGTATATACACGGGGCGGCTTATTCGAGTCATATCCATATCATATATTCGTACGAAACACTCGAAATAATCGCTCGTACGCATAATACACCTGATAATATATTACAGTAATGATAATGTGATAACGATTATTATTATTATTATTATTATTATTTGACGTCGTGTTAGCGTCGACTTCCGAAAGATATTCGACCGTGGGGCCGATCTCGCGGCCATATATATATACTATATATACATAAAACGCACGGCGGCGATTGATTTATGAAACGGGCCGTCGAAAACACGTTAAACGACGACGCACGTCATATAATATTCAATCGCTGGCGGGTCATTCGTAGGTATTATCGTTTATGAACTCGCCGTAATATGCATAATAACACTAGTTGTCTTTCCCGTGTACGGTATGCGTATTATATTATGTTTACGCGAACGACGACGAGTAAACATTGCGACGAGCCGAGTATAATAATATATAGTGTTCACGTAACTACGGAACATATTGCAGGAAGTCGCGCGCAGTAATCAGCTATATTATATACGTTTAGGGACGATAATATTATGGACGATTGTGCGAACGGACGTTTTTATTATAGCTGTTTATACCATATATAACAATAATATATATATATATAATTAATTTTTCGTCGCTAAATTCAGTCATGATAAAAATTCAAAAGCAAATTGACTAGATCAACATCCGTTTCATTCGACAACGGCGTATGCACTAGCTGTAATAGGTAAAACGACGGACTCGACTCATCGGAACGCTAAAAATCGGAACGGACTCGGATCGGATATGTGTGAAAGGGGGGCGGGCACCTTTTCCGCCAAAATTGTACCTTTCACTTTTCCGCCAATTCACTTTTCCACCAAATCCAGAAAAGGTCGATTCACTTTTCCCCCAAAAACCGTACCTTTCCCTTTTCGGCCGATTCACTTTTCCGCTAGGTATAAAAATCGATAGTATTCAATCGATAGTATATATCTATGTACAACAATTATCCTTCTAAATACGTAGCGTCTCGTAGGTAAAATATAATATCCACTATATACATATAGGAAAAAATAATACGAATTATAATGCTTAATAATACTTTTTAGTGTATAATGATTTTGTAATTGAAGAAACATAATATTGGTCATTAGTTTAATAATATTATTAAAGTAACATTTAGGAATACAGTAATACAATTAAGTGGTTTTTTTTTTTGTTTAATGGATAGGATTAAATTGAGTTGTTTTCCATTCGTTAAGCCATATTTTCGTAATTATAAAAATGCATAGTACGATTTCAAGGAAATTTTCCTATAAATATAGTGATATCTATTAATTGTTACTATCGATTGAACATTATCGATTTTTATATACCTGGCGGAAAAGTGAATCGGCCGAAAAGGGAAAGGTACGATTTTGGGGGAAAAGTGAATCGACCTTTTTTAGATTTGGCGGAAAAGGGAATGGTATGGTTTTGGCGGAAACGGGTTGTGCCCGTGTGAAAGGACCTTAATGATTGACATTTGTTTTCATTTCGACGGTACATTATAAAAACAGGTAGGTACATTGGCGTACGCGTATCGTCGTCATATTATCGTAAATTCGGTTTCCGTCGGACGACGGGGATTCTCGCACGATCCGCCCGTAAATCCGACGAAACGCACACAATGTTTTACACGATAATTTAAAAGAACGCGATATACGACCTAACCAATATATTATTATTATTATCGTTATATATACAGTGTATATTTTATTTACGATGGGTCGTTCGCGGTTTTCCGCGATACGGTTACAAATCCAATTCAGACAAACATTGTTGTATGTAATTACGTACGTGTCCGGCGTGTACGTTTCACAAAGCTCGGCCAACACGGAAGGTATACAATAATATATATATATATATAGTGTACCTACTTGATATAATAACAACGTACGCTTATGTTTTCTCCGCTGCTTCTTACAAAATATATATTATATTATTGTATAGGTACGTCCGTATATGTATATATATATATATATAACAATACAGTCCCGGGGGAGGGCTTGTTTGACTTTGTTTGTACGGAACACTCGACGAGAATGGTTTTAAGTATACGAAAACTCGTCAGAAAACATTACGTTCAAAAACCTTCACAATCAACAGATTGGCCGTTATTAACATAATACATATTATTACGTTTTGGACAAATGCTCCGAGAATGCAATACCTATGCTTATGTGTATATGATATAATACAGTATCCTGTCGGATCGATTGGAACTTAAACACGCGGACGCTATACTCCGAAAGTGCACGGTTCAATTACGTGTCTAACGAGTTTTGGTAAAAAATCCCGATAAATTTCAAACGAAATTTTCACACAAAACCGACTACCGCTACCGCTTAACACGTAATTAGTTAACGATAAAAATTTACTGGCTAAGGTTAAGTCAATTCGAACTTTTTTATTCCGAGCGAACCGAGAAAGAAATGCAATGGTTTTTTTTTTTTTTTTTTTTTTTTATGGTAAGATTCCAACAGGATATTTGGAGTAAAGAGATTTTTTATGAAAAACTGTCTCTAGTTTGGACATTGAAGAGGTAATTTATGTTTTATTTTCTCAATAATCATCTTAAGCATAAAGCAAAGCTATATATGTTATTTTAATGGAAATATTTTACTAATGTAGGAGAAATAATAAAATCATATCAATAATTATTTAATTCAAAAATAATAATAATAAACTATTCTGTTTGAGGAACGATATGGGATGATATAGGTACCAACTTTCACTATTTGTAGCAACATTTTTTTTCGAGTATGTATTTAAGAATTAAAAGTTAATTAATAATAACATAAACTATTATAGTTTTAACTTACTCAGACATGTGTTTAACTTGGTAGATAATTTGATAAGTTAACAGTACACAAAAGTAACTAGTTAAATTAAAAAGTAAAGTTTATAATTGATGACCATTCTTGATTATAGTGTGTATGATGCACACTGCAGTATATAATATTATTATATGCACTCAAGACCGACCCGTCTACGGCCATTAATTGGCAACTCGTTATATTATAATATGTACACGGTTCGAATGCGATTTTTCTCGAAAAAATAAAAATTACTCATTCGTTTTGGAATAACTACCGTATTAATAATAAGTTCGTTATACAGTCATACATAATATACAGACGGTGTTTACTGTTTATGTTTTATTTGTATATTTTGCCTTCGGATATTTACCGTCGAACACGCACCATAAAATCCGAAGACTCGTGTGTATGTCAAGGACCGGTGTATATTATAATATAGAAGCAAACTGGAATCCTTTACGGGTTTTTTTTTTTTTTTTTTTTAAATAAATATAAATAATACATAATATTACACGAACATAAAGAAAAAAAAAACCATGTCCACTAGTAACTCACGAGATACTCATCGACATGGTTCGGCGCGTGTCTCATCCTTACAACGTGACGTCGTGTCGATGAATCGCATACAACTACCATGGTACCAGTAATGTAGTTTCTCGCCATGCAGCGTTGTGCAAGACGTCCTTTGCAAATGATTAACTCAATTTCATATACAAACAGTATCTCGTGTAGATAAATGATCGTGCAGTGTCGTGAATCGAGGGTTCGAAATACGATGCACCCGTGACCCCAAAATGACCCTCAACTTGGCGAAAGCGTTATTTAGCGACTTTATATAGTGTTAGTACAATTTTGGAAGGTGACCACTTGATCATATTTATAGCTTATGGATTTATATATATATATACCTAGATATAATTTCTTATAACGTTCATTTTAGGAATATCATAAATTAAAGAAAATTCATAGTTTTTACCGAGGGGCCATTCAAGTGGTATTACGTAAGGACCTATGATGAGGAAAGTAGGGTCTTCCATATTATGTTGACGTTATTTATCGCATATAATTTTTTTTTTTTTTTAATGTGGCTTTGTATTTCTTATTGTTAGAATGTGATAATAATATTTTACTTCGTGACCGTAAAAATAGATTTTTTTTAATGTGTTATGATTTCTTATCAAAACTTTTTAAAAGCCAAAATTTCGAAAATAAATCCCATTTTTGTAGTTTGGCAAATAAATTTTCATATAAACTATCTACTGAAATAATAGCATTATTAACTTTTGAATATAATAACTGAACTCGAATTAATTGTTTTTAAACAAACTTTTAACTTTTAAAATCATTTACTTTTTTTTTACTAAAGTTTAAAAGTAATTTTAACTTAGTTTATATAATTAGTATTTAAATATTTTAACTTCAACTATTTACCAACAAGTAAACCTGCAGTTTTGCCTATTATAAATGATAAGTATCTTAAATGTATTTCTGTAGATAAATAAATATAGGTCCTATAAGTTTCTCGGCTAGTAATATTTCATCTGTACTACGAATAAGAGCTTGTCGCTAACAAAAACGCTTTATGAATTAAATTATAAAAAAAAAATTCTGTCACACCTTTCCTAATAATATATGCCTGCAATTATGAAGGTCTTAGATAATCGTCGATAACACAAAAAATCTAATATTAGCGAATAACAAATGGATGGCAGAGGGATGAGTTGAAAAACCATTATTCGTACCAAGTAAAACGTCAATGGCATCAAGATAATATCGGGTGTAATATCCCAATTCCACGTGAAGTGGAGAACTTTGTTTGTTGGTTATTTTGTGTTTTTTTTCTTTTTTGTACATTTTCGTGTTTTATATGTTTTACCATATTTCTGCCGTCTCCAAATAAGATCAGACAAAGAAATTCGGTATTTTTTAATAAAAAAAAACGCTTGTCCGTTAAATGAAGACGACTCGACGTGTAGTTATTATAATAGTACGAGTACACTGTCAAAAACATAATTCCGTAAAAACACATTGACATTTCTCGAGAAAAATAAACGTTAAAAAGTATACAATTTTTATGTTTTGCCGGGAAATATTTTTGAAATACAAAACGAGAGGCTTCACGTATGGGCGACGATACCACATTTGCTGAGACTTTCAAAACACGAAAATAAAATACCGAAAATAAAATTACAACTGATAAAAAAAGGAGAAACAATCATGAAAAGTTTTTGGAAGTAAAGACCGAGACTTTGTAAAGTTTTTAGACTTGTACATTTCTTTTTCTTATTATTGTTATATTTATTATTTCCTCTAAATAGGATCTGTATTGCTCTTCTCCTTTTTATCGTACACTTTATATATTATATATGCATGTATACATATTTTATTTTTTCTAACAGTTATCAAGAATAGAATTTAAATGAAAAACATTTTACGATGGAAAACAAAAGTTGAATACATTTTATTGTGACATATACAATATTAAACTCGGAAAACGTTCGAATGCACAATATGACATATAGGTATCCGTACTACGTGTACATTTTAGACATTTTAATATTCCATAAATTTGTCTGTTAAATCTCAAAATAAATACCTATTATACCTATTATGTAATGAATAAAAAGTTAGGTTATACTAATATATATATTTAAATAATTATTATCATTTCCGATTGCATACGATTATCACTTATTGTGTAAGTTTAAGTAATAATGTGTAAGATCTAACAAGCATATTTTATTATAAACATTATATAACTCGATTTTTATAATTTAAATACTAAACAAATATTTGATTATAACACGAACTACTTTTTCAGTGTATATTTTATTTCAATACAAAAATATTGCAATTTAGTAGGAACTATAACTATATAGAATTAAACATTAAAAAAAAAAAAAAAGAATATTTCATGACGAGCATGATATATTTTTTCCATATTATGTTTTTGGTTCGTTATATTAATAAATAATTTACTTTATATAGTATATATCGAAATAACGAATATGCATATACATATATATATATATATATATATACTTAGCAAATGTTTTATAAGTTTCTTATTATTTTAACTTTATAAGCGACGATGATCCACACAGTATTAAAAGAAGAGATAAATATTATTTACAGACGAGTAAATCGTGTTTTGTGTAAAAAAGAACTTTACATAATAATTGACTGAAGTTTATTTTTTTGATACTTTTAAAAATTATTTACCATGTTACTATTATTATGATATCTGTGATTAAAACTAAAATGTATAATTTATAACAAATGCCGCTCGTTTTGTAACATGAATAAAACGAAAAATTAATACATAACAAATACTACACTCTTGTTGTTATTATATCGTTTTATTTTTTCCGAGTTAAATGACGCTTGTAACATACTGAGATAAATATTTAATCTAATTTTAAAGTTTCCGCAACCGCTAATTGTTAAATTTTAACGAAACTAACGAATAACAGACGAACACGTTAATGGTTTAACATAAATTTCGATAATGGTGCAGGTTTCGAAACGATTTTAAAACCGTTTAATCTGAATTGCATTGTTGATAGACTAAAATAGAATTTAATATTAAATTACAGAAATAAAACGGAAAACATTTACAACCTATAAAAACAAAAAAACAAAAAAAAAAAAAATGGTTTTTTAACTTTAAACAATATATACAGTTCTTATAATATAATATTTGTATTATGGTCAGAACGTGTAAAACACTATATATATATATAGAGGGACACAATAGTTATTCGACCCCATGTTTTGAAATGAAATAAAAACGAAAAAGTACATGCAGTTTGTATTTAATATTTATCGAGCAAACGGAACGGAATATTTTTATTTAATTCTCCATAATTTTCTTAACAAACGGTCTCGAACGTTGGCCCTTGAATGCACACAAAGTAAATTTCGCCCGTCACGTAAGCCCGCAATTGGGTTCTCTCCTCCGCACATAGAGCTAGGGGATTTTGTTTTATTTCATTTATTTTTATTTATTTATTTATTTATTTATTTATTTATTTATTTTTTTTTGTATAATGTTATGTAAATGTTTGCAAATATAAGGCAATCTAATATTTTATGTCCCACTTGCCGGTCTTGGGCGTGTTTTCCCGATAAAGGTCTGATATAGTGAATAATGCAAAACACTATTTTCCGACACACCCCATTTTTTATTATTTCTTTTTTTTTAATTACAAAATTGTTATCGCCCGTTCATTAAGAATCGCCGAGCTTTAATTTAATACGTTTAAACCAAAATTTCCGTGTTATTTTCGAATTTATTACCATTATTATGTTGTATTAATTATTATTATTATTATTATTATTATTCATTACTTGGCCATTGTGCCTGATACGTCAAATATTGTATATCGTGTTTCACGTCAACCATAATACACTAGATATAATTTACGCATAATGCCATAATATTGTGTTAGTCGAACGCAACATTATCATAATCGTTTTACGTAAAAACATGGAAATGAAAGAATATATTATAATATAATGCGCATGTCAGGCATATGTCAAGGTTTCGCTGTAGTTAATTTCATCAAGTTAATGAAGTTTATCTGATTTTGCTAAAAAAAAAAAAAATAAATCCATTATCTTTGTTTGTATTTTTTTTTTTTTTTATCTCAAATTATTTAATTACGTTTTGCATGTTCTATAGTCGGTCTTTCCTATAGAACATCAGCCGCGACGTTATGTCCGATATCGTTTAATAGTCGTAATATACCTACCTATATAATACGACGTAATCAGCTGTCGTGGCTGAAAAAAACGCTAAAGTATACATTTTTTTTATTATTTTTTTTTTTTTTCTGAAAAATTGTATTTTTTTAACGAATTCTATAGAATCTTTTAAAACGTGTAAATTAATTTAAGCGCGATTATAGAAGATCGCAAGTACATTTGATGTAATTATTACCTATATAATTTACTCGATTATACTAATATTGCGTGCTGGACTATAATAATAATAATAATCGAGCTATAATATATTGCGAGATAATAGTTCAGAGGTTTAATTTAATTACACTTTCGAAAAATATACACTTATAACCGATCCACCATATATATATATATATGTCCTGTATACTGAGCGAGAAGCGTCCCGAAAGGGATTTGTATATCGTCAGCTTTGTACTCTCCCGCGACGTCTCGTACTGCGTAACGTATAGAGATATACGAAATATAACGTCACCGGGTCCCTGTGGGATCATCAGGAAAATTACGTATAGGTCTTCCGAGACCCAAAAGTTTGACGATAAAGATCTATATATGTACACGGAACAAACGTTATACAACGATAAGTCAAGACACCCCCGTCCACCGAATTGACGTGCGTTCGAGACAGACGTTTGTATACATTTCGTACAATATAATAATACGCATAATGAAACCGAGTTCACAGTCATAATAATACGCTATAACTCATACCGAAATAATATAAAATAGTTTACACTACCTATATATTATAATATATATATATATATATATATTATAATATGGAATTCAGGCGTTTCTCCGAGAACAGCGCTCGATACCTTTACATTTTTTTAATTAAAATATTTTTTATAATATAAACAGGTATAACGTTTTAATAACGAATCGCCCTTCCCGATGGTACACTGAACCAAATGTATGTGTACCTACCATCAATAAAAATACGGATTGATTTAATAATACGGTTGTTACGTATATAGTCCGATAAAATGCTCGTTGATTTAGAAATAAAATATTCGTTAATTTAACGGCAAAATAACAAAACGTATTATTGGTGTAACAATATATTTTATCAATAATGACTTGGGTAAAATTGTCCAATTCAATGTAAATTTATTTGAATTAACAAATATCTTGTAAATTCAATTATATAAACATGTTGTGTTCATTTCTTTCTTTCTTCTTCGTAGAAAAAAAACGACCATTTGTCAATCAAAATACGTACCTAGTCAATTTATACCGAATATTTTTCAATTTAATAACATATTTTATTATGACAATAAAATCTGTATTCGTTTTACAAATTATTTTTATTAAATTATGACTTATATATTTTGTGAAATTTACAAAATGAATTTGTCATTGTAAACACATTTTTTTAATAATTTAACAATATATATACATTAAAATAATAAAAATCGTACTATTTCAACAAATATTACTTTGTTAAAATTTGATTATCGCATATTGTTAATTCTATCAATTATATTTGGTTCAGTATACGCAACGCAGTTGCGTATTACGAAATCGTCCAAATATTACGAGTTTTTTTTTTTATAAAAACGTTTGCGTTAAAATCAAAATTACCATTTTTTTTTTTCTTTTGTTTATTTTACTCATCAGTTGGTTAAAAATTACCAACTTTACCGATTTATCAAGTAGTCGCGAGGAGGGTATGTCATCCCTGCTCTTATCAGCTATATATCGTAATCAGCTCGAACCCGAATTCTATTATGAAATCTTCACTCGGCATCGGCTAGTTTGCGAATACCAATAATTTATGCTTTGTGGCACGCGATTCCGACATTAAGAGAATACTATTTATCATGCATATTATCGTACTTTAGTATCGAATCATGCAGGTGCGATCAGACTTCCTATTCGTTGGTGCGATTTAAACGCTGCACGATATTATAATATATGTATTCCAATTCGATAAATGGCGTGTACTAATACAAAATAAATATAGTTCTAAATTAGATAAAATTATTTGGAATAAATATATACATACTCCAATACTTGCATATATTTCAGTATTTGAAATGTTTATATTTGAGTAAGTGGTAGATTATACTAATAGGTAAAATATATCAAAGGTTGACATTAACTATAGTTTAAATTTTCATTGTATCAATTTAACTTTTTATAGTCAATTTTCCGTAATTATATGTACAAGTCGTGTTAACATATTGGGAATGAACTATTTTTATATTTCGTTAAATATATCCGAATCGAAATTCAAATACCAATTCAATAAATAATTGTTGATAAATAGATAGGTGCCTACTTAATATTTAAAAAAGTAAAGTATAGGAAATTTATTACACTTTTTTAGTAACTATTAAGATATATTTAATATAAATAAAAGTAATACACTTTTTGAACTGAGATAAGTTAATATATTCTTTTTTCGTTTTGTCATTAAATGTAAAGAGGTAAAACTATTTTTTTGTGAACTATTAACTTAAAGTTAAACGGCTTTTTGGTTAATTTAATTTTAATAATCCGTGTAGGTATACGTATATTTTTACATTAACTAGCACAATACATTGGAACTTATTTATTAGGATTTTAATATTTTTAACCACACAAAATCGGATTTTATAGTATTTTCACTTTGTTTATACATTTTACTAAAATATTTTTTTTTCGTTAATTCACATAATATAGGTACCCAAAATATATTTAACACATATAATAATACAATAACACTGATTTTACCGTTATTTCTGTAAAATGATATTTTACTATACATTTCATGTTCGATTTGATAGAAGCAATAATTTAAACAGTCTAAAAATATGTTTAAAAAGTGTGTACACCCGGAATCTCGAGCCAATATAACGTACAAACACGAACAAAAACAAACGGGTAGATTCGTCGGTTTACGTAAAATGATATCGATACACGATATTATTGTTTATTTCGTTCTACTTATACATCGTGAATAAATCTCGAAAGTTCAAGTCAATATTTTTACTATTTTAATTGTATTTTATCGTAAAACGAGGAACTTGGTACACTTAGGACCCCCTTCTCGGGAAATAAAAGTTCAAAAACATTCACCGTATAATAAATATGGCGATGACCGATAGTGTTTTTTTTTTTTCATAACCTTTTCAATCACGCCATCGTATAACCTGTACAGTACCTATATTGTTGGTAAAAAAAAAAAAAAAAATGAATATATAATATCGATATAATCCTATATATATATATTATGTATATTCGGTATCGTTTTAAATATTAACTTCTACGTATCGTTTCCATACTCGTATAGAACGCCAGACGGATCTTACTCACGGAAAGTCTCGGAAACGGGTATTATTATTTATTACAATGTATACTTTAAATGCGACATACGTAATTGTGGGAAAAAAAAATGTAAAAGAGATTGCTCGGCGAATACAATGTCAGTCCCTATCGGCGGCCGCCTGTGTCAACCGAGTGCGAGGGAGAGGCCTTGAACTTCACGGCGGAGCCATTTCTCGACAACCGGTTGTGTCGGGAATGCCGGGTGACGTATGCAACCACAGTTGTATGTATTATTGAATATTTATTTTGTTTTTTTTCCAACTACCTCGACCATAATGTAATATGCAAAAAACGAGAGAGAGACAGCGATAGTGGGAGAACGAGAGAGATTAAAATAAAAGTAAACACAAAAAATGAGAAAAAAAAAAAAAAGTTTTAATTTCACTCGGTATCGATAACGATCGTCCACGTCGCATTCCATTTCGAGTTTGTTCGACCGATGCCGTAAACCTGAATATTACGGCAAAACTCGTCGAATAATTTATTATTATACGATTCCCGTGTTTCATACCGACTTAAATAAAACATTTATTGAGCATGGTAGTCGCGGTTGCGTATTTTTCTTCGAAAAACTATATATTTCCGAATATTTTGTCAAATCCTTTGGTGTGAATAACTGCGGCTCAAGTATATTCCGATATAGGTACGTTATTGCAGGTTAATTATCAAAAACAATAATATGAGTACACGAATAAACATCATAATATTTATAATTCGAGTACTTGTGGATAACAATTTATATAAATTAAATAAAACCCAAATCCACAAACATTTAAGATGGTAACTTTGTTGCTGAAATACGTATTTGCTGTCAATAAAAAGTAAATTCTTGTGGATTTGGATTTTATTTTATTTATTTAAATTACTTTGCTGATTTTTACTATTTTTATTATTATAAGTATTAGGTAAGTATTTATTAAAAAAAATATGTTTTATATAATACATTTAGTATTATATTCAAGCCATATATTCGAGCGCTTTTATTAGCAATAAATTCTCTTTCGATTTTCATCGATCGAAAATCTGGATGGTATAACTGCAATATAAGCTATTAAATATTATTATAATATCAATGCAGCAAATTACAATAGTTCGTAAAAACAAATTAAGCACAGCCTTTGAATTGCAATTGAAACGATTAAATATAGATTGGTGCCTCTAACTAATTTAAAGACTTTATCGTCATATAAAAGTATATTGATAACCTTTTATTTTTTTTGCTTATTTACCTTTCTAAAAAAGTATTTTGGTGTAAAAGGATATAGGTTCGTCGAAAACAGTTTATGAACATTTTTTTGCTTATTTAATTTCGATGTTCGGTTCGTGTTCGGATTTAACATTAAAACTAAATGTTCCGTTACAGTTGGGGTTCGCACTTAAGCTTTATAGTTCGGTTCGACACCTGAAATTTTAAGTTCTATCCATTTCTAATTATACAATATTTCAAGTATTTCCCAGTGCATTTAGGAATGCAATAGTTGCGGATCTTGATCACCGAAATTCGACATAAACGTTCATATGTCGGGTGTATTGCATTAAAAACCCTGAGTTTCTTCGGGAACGTCATAAAGATAAAAAATTCAATATTTTGATTTTAATCTTTATTGATATAATATAATATCGGATACGTCGTGATATAACGCGTTTTATCAACGCATAAAAGCCCAAATAATAAACTGCATGACGCTTTATTAATATATTTATAAAGAAAAAATAACCGTTCATGACGCCAAACGCCAAAAAATCGTATAGGTACGGTGAACAGGTGTACGCCCGTGTGCGCGTAGGTATAAGTACAATGGATATTTTTTGTGCAAAACATTTTCCGTCCTCGTTCATTGATAATCTCATGTATAACAACATTAACGAACGATATATGTAACGTATACCTTACGGTGTACAGTTGGAGTACGTATATACAATACATAATGTTAGTATGTTTTTTTTTAAATCAACTACAAATAAACCAAAATAATATAGTTAGAATTTTCCTAAACAAATATTCTTTATCAGGTTCTACCTCGAATAATTACAGAGAATTGGGTGTTCTACCTGTTAAACTTCTGTATAAAAAATTTGCCATTCTGTTCACATTTAAAAATTTCAGTAAAGGCCTCAGCGGTAAAGATCTTGTAGACAAAAGGAAAAATTTACGGTACGAGTATAATCGATTACCCGTGCAAGTCTTTTGGTCGGTCTTTTGTCAACTATCTAGGTCCGGTAGGTATATTGCGTAGTTCTATGCCAAATCTTTATAAAAAAAATAAATATATTCAGCTCTCTCAAAATAATGCTAAAAACGTAGTATATAATTGGTTGTTCTCTCTAATAAATTAAAAATAGTATAATTTCAGTTTCTTTGCTGTGTTTATATTATTTATTTATCGTTTGTATATTCTTGTTTCTTTTTGTTGTTAATACAATTTACTATATACGCGAACTCTAACACAAGCTACCGGAGTGTAATATTTATCCGCACAAATATTGAACAACGGGGTCGCCTCCTATTATGTACTACTGAAAATCCTTTCGCAAATCAAACACTGCAGACCGTACAAAACTGCGTAAATATAGGTAGTTGGCGCACACACATGTAATCCCCGGAGTCACGTGGGCGGAAAAATTCAACGTGAAAATAATAGTAATAAATGTACTGTTTTACACAGTATGAGATACCTAAAGGGCCAATATTATTATACACAGTGCGTGTAATAATTTCGTGAAAATCGGCCGTTCCAACAGACGTGTTTGTCCGGGAAGCTGTTGGCGTGGCAAATGGATATCTGTGAGTGGTTTTACTCGGTGCCTGCCGTGAGACGTTCCCCCGCGGACGGCAGAAACGATAGGTATTAACGTAAAAAAATCACCCCCTAGACGTTCGCGGGATAGAAAAAAAAATTCCCCATTAATATCTCATCATCGTCGTCGTCGTCGTCGTCGTCGCGTCGACCGGAAATTACATCGCTGCACTACTCGTTTTCGATTACGCGGCACGCCGGGTTCGACGTATATAACATATCATATATATATATATATAGTTGTGCTCGTAAATAGAACATTTTTACGCGAAACGTCGCGATAATTTCATTTTAAATCCATCGCAATATCATTATTGTACGCGCGGTGTATTCCGTCCGGGGAAGGGCCAGGAAGGAACTGCAGCAGGAGAAATATCATCGTCTCCGCCACGAGATTGTACTATATTATTATATCGCGTTGTACGTATTTTAATATCGCCCTTGAACGACCACCGTACGAACGTGTATCCCCGACGCCGGTTTTGACCTCTGCGTTCGAGTGAAAACCGGTTGCACGCACACAATATAATATAATATAATGTCATCCATCGAAAGAGAGACACGCACGCAGAAAAACGTACATACCTATGTGTATATGCGAATAACGTAATGTGTACCATATTATTTTTTTTCATCTCGTGGGCGGCGATTTTCAGCTCGTGCACATATCGTTAGGTATATTATTATTGTAATATGCGAATCGTCCGTGTACGGTCCATATATATATATATATGCTGGACGTATACACGTCACACAATATACGAACCGTCCGCAGGTCAGGACACCAAAGGATGCGACTTCCCCGGTCGTCATTCCTCGGTGTTTCCAACAAATCGGATACGGACGACTTCAGCCAGACGGTCGACGACAATGGTTTTTTTTTTTTTGTTTTGTTTTTCCTATCAAAACGTCCATTCTCGACTATAAACGTTAGACGCGTCGGAACGATTGTATTTTTTTTTTTTTGGGGGGGGGTGTAGGGGAAAGACATTTCTTTATTTGAGCGAATGACATATTTTATTCGATAGGATTTCGAACGTGTCGTTTGAACGAGTCCAAAATATTCTGTCAGATACGAGACGCGGAATTGGTTTTTTGTCGACTTACCATACACGTCATCGTCTTGTACGGGTCGAATTTTCCGACAACATATATACATACCGGTGTTTAAAGTACAAGACGTATTATAAAATGTAGAAAGTATTCGAGTAAAAGTAGTACCAAACAGTATATTCAAACGCTCTAGATAAGTAAAAATTTAAAAAGTTTAGAAAGCCTACTCTGCAAGCGTGCTAAATTCCCAGTTTTTAAATGTGTTTTAAACAATAAACGAAAAATATTATAAAACAAAACGAAAATACCTATTTCTCCAGTAACTAAAACAACAATCGTAACTATAGTTAGTATGTACTAATAGTATAGTAATTAAGGACAACTAAAGATATTGCTCGGGGATATAAGGTGTCTAAACTTCTGTTTAGAAACCTAAAACCAACAAAGTAACATAATAATATTATATATTATATTATTGTTATTATATATTCCACAAAATACGTAATTTATTATTTATTTTGGATTTCTGTTGAACATTTTGAGAAACATGGTAAATCATAAACTACAAGAATTAACATGTTAAATACGAATCTACAGAAAGGTTTAGGGGGGAGGGGCTATCACTTTTTTAAATATTTCCTTGTTTATCGATTTATTGTATATACATAGGTACTAAGATAATAAAAAATTTTTAAAATATTGTTTTGTTATTAAATTTATAAAGGGTTTAAATATCTATCTTTTCTCCCATATACAAGTATTATTTTTTATAATAGTGACCATACAGAGAAATATTCTAAGATTACCTAATTGTTGACAATTTTAAGATATTAAGAAAATATGCATATATACTTTTTTTAATTATTTTAATACGTATAATTTTAAATACTTTTGAAAGTGATTTTTACAATTAAGTCAATGTAAACGTTTATATAAATGACGAATAATAAAAATATAAGTCTGTATGTAGCTTAAATATGTTTGATGTGTATACACAACAATGTAGGTATCATTAAATGAAATAATGTATTATATTTTAGATGGGTTCTAATAGTTGAATATAATATGATATAAATCTAATACATTTAAAAATGTGCTTAATGAAAATTATTAAATAAAACTTAGAGTAAAAGGAATTTAATGAACGAAAGTATATAAAATAATTTGCCCCAAAAAAATGATGACAGTTTATTTAAACATGTAATACTAACCTGTAAGCATATAATATTTTTTTAATTTGCCCAAATAACACATCCTCGTATTGTTATCGGTTTCCTCGGATACGTTCCAGTATATATATGGGATTCGATACTTTTTAGCTATAACTGACAATATTATACAAATATAATATATATATAATGTATATCTATATATTATATATTATATTATTTCTATCGGGTATATGTGAAAACCTTGAAAACCAAGAACAGCGAATAGTATACAATTTCAAAAACAAATTCATAATCTAAAACTAAAAATTTATGATTTAATTACATTTCTAAAACGTAATATAATTATATATTTTAAATATAAATTATTTACAGTTTTTAAAACATTTTAGATTGTCATAATGTTTTTAGCCCTGAAATAAGCTAATATTATTTGTAGCTGTTTATAATTATATATGTTACGCAAAAAATGTTACGATTATTGTCAATGCATATAGGTAATATATAATTTTATATTTTGAAAATGCGCAGTTATTATTAGTTATTAATTAGGACTTCACTAGATTTATTTGAAACTTTATTTTTTTTTGGTTACCCACTTGATGTGTTTCTTCACAACAAATTAAAGGATATTTGATAATTAATTTTCAACGTGAACGAGCGTCCTCTGATCTTTAAGTATTTTTACGTGTCTTACAAAATAAATATATAATAATCGTTATTTTTGTTTTGATTTTCTGTTTTTGGATTTCGCCGTTTTATTTTGCGATTTTCACCGTCGCCCTATAGCTCGATTCGACCTGCGAATAAGTTTGCGGAAATTAATATACTTTAAAAACGGCAGACGGCGAAATTCAAAAAACAATTTAGAACTTTTCGAACGTCACCATATGTGTGCGGGAGAATGTTTCATCTTTGATTCACCGACACTCGGGGAAACTTTTCAGTGAGACTTTTCCGCGGTAGATTGAGATGAAACGGTTTACCGAATAAACACCGTTAGAGATTGAAAACTATATATTATATAATACTCGTATACGTACTATATACTTTACGCTATTCGTTTGTGTTATAGATACAGTATAGGTATTTTGCCCACTTTGATCGTTCCGTATATATATATATATATATATACTAATAAATAACGTGTAATATACGGTTTACATTGAACGTATTATACGGTATAAAGGATGTGGTTATCACCTATTCTTTGATCGAAGCGGAAGAATTCACAAACAATTCGCGTTGTTTGCAACGATGTTGATTAACGAACTTTGGAAATAAATCAAAGGAGCACGAGGAATCGGTCTCAGGTCGGTTTTTACGACTCCGGCCGCCCGTGACTTGTGAGTTTTGATTGCACCCGAGTCTCTTTTAGATTTTAACACTCGGTAAAATAATAATATACATTATATACAAATATATATGGACATGTCTAAACTAATGCAGTACGCATTATAATTTCACGAACAACGTCGTTTTATAATATCTATTCGACGTGGGTGTATTGTAAACAGTAATTTATAGTTGTTTTCTTTTTTTTTTTTTTAGAAAAACAATCATAGTTAAACGTTTCCATTAAACGACTCGTAACTACAATCGGTGTACATATCCGAAAGTATCCTAATGGAAACGTTGTTATACTGTTACTGTTTTTAACGTGTGAAACATAATAATAATATGTTGTTTTTGTTGTTCACTAAATATGAATAAATTGTATATTGTTCGATGGTTCGATGGAATTTTATTTCGGCTAATTGTATGAACAAACACAATAAAGGACACAATCATGCGAACGGATGAAAACCGGATTTGTGCGATATTACCAGAATAATAGAATGAAAAATTATATATAATCGAAATGTACACGAAAAAATCGTTCTGAAAAATAATTTATACCCATAAGCCGATCAGTCGATTTAATACGTTTATTCAGTCTATCGAATAAATATACGTATATCAACACTATATATGTCATATAGCAAAATATATAGTCATTACACGACTATATTTTCGAGAAAAAAAAAGTGCAAGTTTACTGTAAACAATATTATAGTACAGCGGATTATACGTTTTTCGTTTTTCGTTTTTTTTTTTTTTCACTATAGGTATAAATATTTTAATGATTTTTTAATGACACGCAGAATGCTCGGATACGCTCTTCGGTGAAACTTCCGAACCCGAACCAAAGTTGGCCGCAATATATAAATATTAACTGAACTTACCGCAAACTCGGGGGTGTAGCGAAAGAAAAAGATATCTATATATATATATATATATATATATATTATACAGAAATATACACCGAAAGAATATTACGATTTAATGTACCACCGAATGTATCGCGCGCGAAACGTGTAATTTCATTCGATTCGTTTTCGAAACGACACTTCGGTCAGTTTTCGGGGACGGGGCCGGTGGGTCATTAACAATAATTTATATGTGTGTGTGTGTGTGTTTTTTTTTTTTTTTAAATATTTTTTTACGTTTTTTCGCCCCCATAAAACCCAAAATCGTTATCATAAAATACGTATAATAATAATAATAATAATAATAATAATGATAATAATAATAATAATATTGAAATATGTATACGCATAATAGGCGCGGGACGCTCGTCTGAATTCGGAATCGGTCGCACGCGATTATTGCAGTTTATACGCGAGCCGTGTATATCCCGATCGAGTCGTTTGCGTTGGACCATTTCCAAAATTAAATTTCACACCGTCGCCGCCCACGCGAGAGACGGAGAAATGTATATTATTATGTACGCGAAAAACTTTCCCGGGGCCATATTATACTTACAACCGTCCGTATATATATATATATATATAATACGAGTATCATATTGATAAATACGACATAAAACAGTACTTTTCGCCCGCGATAACTAATGGCCGTGTAATTTAGCGGTTTTTTTTTCATTTTTTTTTTTTTTTTCCATGTTTTCTAACGCCACCGTAATTCGTATATTATATAGGTTTATCAGTGTTATTATACGGCCAAGCCTCGCCGAACAAGCCCGACAATGACAAGTATAATTACGTCATTATTAGCTATATTATAGTATATTACATAGTAGCTGAAATGTTAACGATTGTCTAGACTGCCTGTACATGAACCTGATTGACGTTCAACTTCCATAACGGTTTTTTACGAATTATTACAAATTGGCCGAAAAATCCTCTGGAAAACCGTTCGCCGTCCGTTTCCAAACGTTCCCAAACAATCATAACATATGGGTAGGTAGGTAGGTAATTATAAAATCGAATTTTCAAAAACATATTTCGTTTAAACGAGCAAAAAAAACATTATCTAAATAATCAAGCCGGTCAAATTCGATCGGTTATTTAACCTCATTTTCGGGATAATTCCGTAGTCGAAATAATCCGTAAGAGAAGTCGAGTAATGAAACTTGATAGTGGCTATTACGGCCCACGTTAAGAATGGTAACTTTAAAAACGGATCAAATGTAATTGAAATCCGTTAAAGTAGTCGAGATATAGTCCGTAAGTATACCTATTTGATAATATAAGCCTCGGATTGATTTCGTTATATTGTAGCAACCCCGAGGAAGAAACGTATGATTTTACTGAGAATTTTGGTAAGCTCCCAATTTTATCGCAGTTGGTAAACACAGACGCTTAAAGCATGTTTTTAATTAAAAATTTCATCAACCCCGTTGTTGCTAATAAGTAAACAACCCAGAGATTTACTGAAAGTGTCTATAAATGGACAACTAAGTTATACAGAAGATTGGAACGTGGTCGGTCTACGAGAATAATACTTGACTTTTCGCCGTTGGTATTCTGTAAATATTTTCGCCGAAGAATATCCATTAATTTTTTAACTATTTACCGTCCGTTGAAAAGCGTAGATTCCGTTGATGGGGGCTTTTAACGGAAAGTTGAATATAGGTACTCCGACTAAAGTAACGTTCCCTCGAAGGCGACAATTTAAGTATATGACACTGCATATTTTATACACATCAGTTATGATAGAATAATACATACCTGTAACAGAAAAATAAAAATAGAAAATTAATCGTTTATAATATTTTTTTTTAAATTCAGCCAATTACCATCGAGTTTAAGTACTTGTTATAAAATTGAATATAAAAACGTAAATCAATAGGTATTAATCGAAGTGTAGAATAATCGTTTTTTTTTACGTATATAAGTCAAACACAGATTTATAATTTACTCGGAGAGCTGATGAATTAGCACTTATCAACATGCATATGTCAACCCTTCATTTTTAACGTTTACTAAATATTATTTAAATAATAAACTTGAAAATATTTTATCATTTCCAGTACTTTTTAGGGTACCTACTTAATAGTTAACGAATATGGATAAAGGACGTACTTTCTGGCAATAAAATGATATCTTATCGTAGTAATATACAGTACGAAAATAATATTTTAGATTAGGTATTTTCTACCATTGAAATAATAATCGATGAACTAATCACTGATTATACCACACTAGTACGTCAGTACGTGTTAAGTTGTTCACATTCCATACATAATGGATAAAACTCAAAATATTATGTTTAGTGAAAAAGGCAAGCGTATAAACGTTATTGATGGCTTTAAATTTTCATTTCATAAGTATCTAAAAAATTACATCGAACGATGGCGATGTGTAAAAAGAACGTGTAAATCTTTTTATAAGTGTGAAAATGAAATAATTATTGAAAAAAACATCACACACAACCATGAACCTGACGAAGCAAGTATTTTAACCAGGCAGACAGTGAGTAACTTTTTAAAAAGAAAAGCACAAGAAAATCCTTGTGTTAGGCCATCTAAGTTATTGCATAATGAATTACAAAATGATATAGAAACTCTAACACATAATGATTGTACTTTAATTAAAAAAAATATGCACTACGCTAGAAGAAGTATTCAACCGAGTATTCCTAAAAGTTTAAGCGATATTCATAAAACACTAAACGATTTAAAAATAAAAACAAATCGTGAAGAAGACTTTTTATTAATTAATGACAGTGTAAATAATATAATTATTTTTTCAACAACTGAAAATTTAAACTTTTTATGTAAATCTAATACAATTTTTGTGGATGGTACATTTAAAAGTTGTTGTAAAATGTTCACACAAATGTTCACTATTCATACTACTCACAACAATCACTATATTCCTATTATATTTTGTTTGCTACCTTCTAAAAGTAAAGAGTGTTATTCACAAACGTTTACACATATTCTAAATGAATGCAATAAACGAAATTTCAATTTTATACCTGAAATTGTTTATGCTGATTTTGAAGTAGCGATTCACACAGCTCTATTAACAGTTTGGCCACAAATAAATATTAAAGGTTGTAGATTTCATCTCGGCCAAAACTGGTGGCGAAAGATCCAGAATCTAGGATTAAGTAGCGATTATAAAAAAAAACACAAAATTAGGTAAATACCTAAAAAAATTTTTTGGACTTCCATTCTTACCGCCAAACGAAGTTGAAAACTGTTTTACAAACGATTTATTAAGTATTCAACCAGCTGATGACGAACGATTACAAATATTCACGGAATATTTATTAAACAATTATGTATACATCCTGACGCTAAGTTCCCTCCAAGATTATGGTCTGAATTTAAGCCTAGTACAATAAGAACTATACAAACGCATGTGAATCCTTTCACTCACACTTCAATTCTATGTTTTATTCTGCTCATCCAAATATATATATATATCAATTTATACACGTTTTAAAAAATATTCAAATGGATGTTTATATTAAAATGAGAAGTCCAGAGGGAAAAAGAAGAAACTGTATAATATCTAGGGAAGAATTCGTAAAAGAAAAAATGACAGAAAAAATATTAAAAAAAAATAAATTGCTACGAATTCGTAAAAACTTTGCCTTATAAATTTCAACCCTTAAATTAAAATATTAATTATTATTAATCATTAAAAATCAGATGGACGACGAACGGTTGTAAATCAGGAAAAAATTCGAAAAAAAAAACAACATTTTTAACCATACCTGTATTAGTAACTATTATTATAGATGTTGCTATAGACAGTCCTAAGTCTGTAAAAATGGGAAGGAAAATGTTACCTATCAAAAAGTGAAATCCCGTTCAAAAATTGGCATTGTTCTTCGGGCAAAATTTAACTTAATTTACATAGGTACTTTTGTATAAAGTTAACTTGAAATCTGAAAAAAAAAAAGTAACGCGTTAAGTAACTTAATTAAAATCAACTTAACTTTTTAACTCAATTTTAACTTTTTAACTCGTTAATGCCCAGCCTTGCGTTATGATATACCTACTATCGTATACCGTAGTATAAGTGTAGACGAGTCCGGGCCGACGAGTGGCGAGTTTCGTTATATAGAGGACAATATATGGTGTCTCCGGGGGTGGGGGGTGGTGGTGGGGGTGGGAGAAGAAAAACGTCATCGACTTTCTGTTTTTGCGCCGACCGAACTGCGATGTGTCCGAGGGTACTTTCCAAGGGTAACGATGCTCTCGAAATATTACCGAAAAAATACGCGTGTACGGACGATTAATATATATTTCGGCACCGAAACCGCTATATTATTACAAAAATAGTCGATTGTCGAATATATTTTATAGGGCGTTTCGGACGTGTATATTCGGACACTGCGTACACGGAACATTACGTAGGTATTTGCAAGTACGTATATACGAAACGAAAAAAAAAAAAATACCTACGCGTATATTTTTTCATACTTTTAGTACAACGGACGTTGTGGAAAAAAAAAAAAAAAAGGAAAAAGGGGTTTGGTTTTGATAATTACGACGCGAAATAACGTTATATATATATACATTATACATATTATACGTCGTATATACGGCGTCCGTCCGGTAGCGGCAACATAATATTATTATATATATATATATAGGTGGAGTCGGTCGAGGTGGAAGGCGGTACAGGTTACGTCGGCGGTAACGACCGAGTATACCGCGTATACCTATACGCCATATTATTATTATTATTATAGGTATATACGAGTAAATGTGTGTTTGTTGTTAGTGCGGAACACACACACGAACGTAATAATATATACCTATATGCGTGTTTATATATATATATATATATATGTGTGTGTATGTGTATGTGTATGTAGTATATTATGTGCACGGTGCACAACCGCGGTTTTGGTATGTACCAGCGTTTTGGGTGGGGGGTGTGGTGGGGTCGAGGGGGCCGCGATCGAAAGCGAAACGACCGGAAGCCGTGGCGAGCGGGCAAAAACCGTTGGGACAAAGCACACGCCGAGCGCGCGTCTGTGCGTAATACAGGCCATCGCGTATATATATATATATATGTGTGTGTACACATAGCGCGTGTTTATATGCGTAGTGTATGTGTTTTTTGTGCGTGTGTGCGTGTGTTCGTGGACGACGATGCGAGTGCTCGACGAAATCGTTTGGATAGGTTTTTTTTGTTTTTTTGTTGTTTTTTTTTTTTTATACCGTCCGTGTCCGACGGAAGTAACGACCGGAAACTCTCTTGGCCCGTGACACAATGTACGGAGAACAAAATATATTATATAATGCGTAATCGTAACGTAATAATAATAATAATAATAATAATATTAAAAAATAATCATCGATAACGCGCGTCGTTATCGTTTTACATCGATCGCCATCGCGGCCATTTCCATATAGGTATTATTGTTATCATTGTTATCATATTATATGTTGTTATGTAATAATGTTATGGAGCGGATTTATACACGTGTGTACCTACGAAAAACCGTCGAAATATGCGTTTGAAAACGCTACAGTGTAATATTTACAAAATACGCGCAAAAACGGTTAAAAAAAAAAAAAAAAAAAAAATAGTTACAAATAGTTAAAAGTGGCAACATAAAATTGGTGTATTATTTTCATGAAAATCGTGTAAATTATACGCACGTTTCTATCGTCGGATATAGGCTGCCCAACCTATCGTACACGGTAATATTGATAATTGCGATTTTAAAATATTATTAGTATTCGAAAACAATATTGCGCACGTTTTTATAGCTAGAAAATGAGAACGCGTGAAAATATACGTTAAAAACGAAAATGAATAAAAATTTCCACCGAAAAATGGCAAATATGCAAAAAACCGTTTGAAAAGTTTGAAAATATGCAAAAAACATGCGAAATACAATTGATGTTATTTTAACAGGAATGAAACAAATCATGCACATTTCTTAGCAGATTTCAAATAGCTCATTCAAATAAATATAGACATTTACATATAAATCTGCAGTGTCTGGACAAACGACTTATACGAACGCATATTTGTTTAAAAGGCTTTGCAGGAAAGCGTTCTATTTTTTTTTTTTTTTTTTTTTTTTTTTTTTATTATTATTATTAACGAACGTGAACCATTTTACTTCGTTTGTTTAACGTTCGATATCATACAAAATGCGTATTATTTTTTCAATATTTTAATTACATTATACATTATAAATACATCATATGTTGGAAATTGCAGGGAGGGTCGAATGTGGACCGAGTGGTCGAAATACGTATTTCGGCTCACGAGGTTTCCATTTTCCTCCAAAAATAAGATTACATTTTCTTCCATTGTCTATTTTCCTCCAGAAAATAAAAAAAATCTATTATTTTTTCACCGTAAATAAAATATCATTCTTTATTCCATTGTCCATTTTCCTCTGGAAAAATGTATTCATTTTATATAAAATAAAATAATAGTAAAATTCATAATAATTCTTATTGGTTTTTTACATCGATACTGTTGCACAAACCAAATAAAAATAACGATTAAGTAAAATTCGTTTTAATATATTATTTTCAAAATCTAGTATAATATTTATATTATTTATCGATAATGAATTTTCAAGTAAGTATAAGACGGTTTAATTAATAAATACTTATATTAACATAATATATATTATTATAAATTATATTATATATAAAAGGTTATAGGATACGTTATAGTAAATTAAATGTCTTATAAAAATTGCCAACTCAAAGCATACCTAACTCCTAAGACATTTTTCAATTAGACTTATTTATTCATCCTCTGAATTCTGGTTGTGGTGACGATGATCAATTTGAAGACGACTTGATTATTTTTAGTGAAAAAAAAACTAAAATATATACCTATATATTAATTAAATCCTGATTATTATAAATGTAAAAATTGTTAACATCAAGTGATAACAGATAATTAGGGGAAAATCAGGTTTGTGGGGGGACAGATCGGGATCGGTATTTTTCGACCACCTCGCTACAGCGGTCGAAAAAGAGTAAACCGGTGTGTCTCAATTTTTAACCGGTTTAGTCCAGCGAATTTCTTAAAAGTACACCGGTTTACTTTTCAAGGGGGAAATCTAAACCGGTTTAGTCCAACGAATTTCTGGTGTATGTCTATTTTTTTTTCTCTTCTAACAAATTTTCGACCAGAAGGAGACGAGGAGGATCTTTGACGTTTATGTGGTATTGTTGGGAAATCAGCCGTGGATGGAACCCTACATTATAGCATTTTATGATTTTTTCAGTCATTTCCGTTGGGAAGAAGAAAAAGTTCCAAATATTATACGGTGTACTTATGTACTTATAAACATAAATATACCTACAGACTACGTATATACTGCATACACCGTATACATAATAATATGTACTCGTTGTGTATATACTGACATTTTTAAGGAATTTAAATTGATCAAATATTACTACGTGATTTATATTTTATTATATTCGTTGGCTACTAAAGTGCGACTTCTGAGCTATTGTAATTTGAAAAAGTGAGTATATACAATGGCTATGCTCGTAAAGTGTATACTGACATTTTTTATTGCCATATAAAAAAAAAAAAAAAAAAAAAAAAAAAAAGATTTGTAATGATATACGTCATACTTATACACTGTGATAAATTTAAAACTAACTTTGTGTAAGCATTGTGTATACGTGTAGGTTTTTGGGAAAAAATTCACTTGGCGTCGATTTCATACAGTGTAAAATCAAAGTCGATTTTCAATAAAACAAATAAAATTATCGCGGTTATTTATTTATTTATTTATTTATTTTACACGATATTATACCAAAGCTCCGCTCAGAGTCGTTTTCATCGAATGAATGCGATGGTTTAAAATTTAAAATAACAATAGTACCGTCCCAGAGGACTAAAGCAACAACAGACCGACTTCCCCTGCCTGTATCTCTGGCCAAAGTGCAGAGTGCTTCACTGGCTTTTATACGATCGTGTCATATTTGAGATACGTATCGGTCGATGCCGGTACGACAATAGTTGTCGTGAGAATTCGTAAAATTTTCACAAAGTTTCTTGACAACGTTTTTTGGTCAATGTTTCAGTAGACGTTCCTAGTGGAAATCGTACCTATATCGTAGTGTCACGGACCTAGGTTTCGACCTTAGCTACAATCTTGACCCAAATACCCACATTGAACACATTTGTTGTTGCAAACCTCCTCTTAAAACCCTTGGTTTTATCGTCCGATTGGCGCGAATAGGCAATGACTTTCATCGACTAGAATGGTCGTTAAAAAAAACACTTTTCCGGGCACTCGTGCGACGACCCATTTCGGAATACGGAACCGTAATCTGGGACCCACATACTGTGGACAATTCAAAACGGATTGAACGTGTTCAAAGCGGGTTTCTGCGATATGCTGCCGATAGCTTCCGATTAAAAATCCCTCGTGAACCTCATGGTTACATATGCCAGTTGTTATTGCTCTTGGCTGAATCTCCTTGGCGGGGCGTCGACGCATCGCCGGTAATACATTTTTCGGCAGCGTTATTAAACAGTGACATCGATTCACCAATCCTTTTATCTTTGATGCGTCTTAAAGTCCCGTGCCGTTCATCTCGTTCCACCGCCCCCGCATATGTTCCGCGTTCCCACACCGATATTATATGGCTATGATGAACCTTTAAAGGTACGGTCTGCAAGGTGCGACCGGTCGTCAATACCTAGCTGCTTCTACATAAATCGTATAGTCTGGTCTGCAAGACGCGACATGTCGCCGCGGCCGAACTTTGGGTCGCTACGGCCGACGACACGACTGCTCCGTGAGCAGTGCGGTGCGACCCATCAATGCGACACAATGTCCCAATTAATATTTTCCCAACCGGAGGACGAACTTCTTGTACAAGAAGTACAAAATAACCCCGTTTTATATAGGTAATATTGCAGATGCAAATTATAAAAATATAATATTAAAAGATGATATCCGGATGATGATATCTACTAAAATCGGAAAATCTAGTAAGTAAATGAAAAACAAATTAATACAACTTTTTACCTATAGTTTTATTAAAATATCAAATTAAATAATTTTATAATTTATCTTAATAATCTTAGTGGATGATACTAAAAAGCGTTGGAGGAATATCAGGGACTCTTATTCGAGGAACAAACGAAAGCTGGGTACAGGATCAGCAGCATTCAAAGAGAAAAGATGGTTTATGGCACCTCATCTTGTCTTCTTAGATAAAGTCGAGTACGAAAGAGAGTATGCACATTAGTATTGTATTACATTAGTATTAATATTGTTTTCTTGTATTACCAATTAAACTAGTGCTTGATTAAGTATTATCAATACATCCACATCCACAGTTACCCTATAATATGTGTTATATATAGAACGCAGATTTATATGCACAAAAATAAAAAATATGTATTTAAAAATTATATATATATATATATATATATAAACCGTTTATTGTGATTAACTTTTACCACATATAATTTATATAATATAATTTGACCATCGGATAACGATAATAATTTATCGAAATTTTAAATTAAAATATAGCTGCGGATAAAACTTTATACATATTTGACACGAATGCGTTGATAACATACAGTACAAATATTTTAACGCAACTGAAAAATTATCAATGGTCCGGGATTTGTCTAATAACTAAAATAAATTAAAACATAAATTCATAATGTAGACTTATTCATTCTTCCAATAGTCACAAAAACGTGTTTGGAACGTTTTATTGACCTATCGTTGACTACAACGAAAATAACTTCTTATCGTTATAATATATTTATCGATTTACTTTTGATTTGATGTAAAATATCTGTGTTTTTACTTTTGGTTACTGTGATCGTATATTGATATTGTTATCGTCCATCGAATGTCGTGCGATAAAAGGGCTTTTTGTGCCCGTACAATTATGATGAAATAAAATATTATAATATGTCATACATACGGGTACATGCGGTATCCGGCAACGGTCAAGACGACTCCGACGAAATCCGACCGCGGTCCACGATATCAGCTGCGACGATATAACCGGGATGTAACGCGACAGGTGGTTGTCGTAGCCGTTCGCCTGGAAAAATGTTTTTTCACTCGGTTTTTCCCTATACACCTACGCGCCACGTCAAAGTCTAAACTTTAATCATTTTATCACGGATACCTTCTCTCACTGCACGGGGCCTATATATACAGGTATATATACTTAAATCTAAATTATGTCCCGGCGTATGACATATGACACCTCGTCTTATAAAATTATATAACGATTTTTAGGATTTAGGGTTCGTCGGTGTGTCCCGGGGGCGAAAAATCGAAACGGGGCTCTCGACAAATCACGTGTAAATAATAAATGTGCACATATACTTGACACGGTTATTGCGCGTATATCAGAATATTGGCGTTGTACGACTTTTAGATTCCGTTTTGGTACGAGAAATGTACATATATATATATTGTTGCAGTGGCGCCGAGTCTTATAAATTTAAGTGAAGCAAAATCAAAACATTTTACCCACCACTGAGGATTTTGACAAATTATTTTCCAGGCTATTTTTTATTTTATTTTTCTTACTTTACTTATTTTCTACAAACCATATTAGGTAGGAGTGTAGGCATTTGGAGCCCTAAAGCTATACATTTCTAATTCAATCGTTTTTACTTTGATGCCAGGGGTGTCCAAAGTTTTTTATTCGAGGGCCATATAAAAAAATTTAACGCACTTATCGGGCCCAAGAACATATATATATATATATATATATAAACACTAATTATTATTTTTAATTTTACAGAAATATAATATTGTGTTTTATATTTTTTACTATTTTATTCGTTGAAAAATATATTTATTTTTAACATTCATCAATAAAAAATAATAATACCTACCCATATAATATTTAATAATGAAAAATTAATCTTACATCAATATCTAAAACTATGTCGTTAATGCTCTTTAATATAGGTACATCAGATTACTAAAATAATTATAGTCTGGTGAAAATTGTGGGTCCCCAAAATACATTTTGAACACGATTTCTTTTAGAAAAGACTAATATTTTATTATCACAATTTTAAATAAAATAATAAAAAGTAAAAATATTATAATTACATTAATGAAGTAAGTAACTTGGCAAGAACTGAACTTTTTGATGACAAATTTTCAATAACACATTCAGTATCAATCTGTATATCATCTAATTCACATGATATAAGCACAAGTGTATCTAATCGATCCTCAGACATTGTGCTTCGTAATCGATTTTTTTATTATAAATTGACCAAATACGTACCTATTGTTTTATATAAATGTTATATAGTAAATGGATTAGGAAATAATAATATATTGTCTGTCTCTATTAACGAATAACTTATTAATTACTTAGTATAGGTGTTATGTAATATAAAACGCATATACCAATAAGCAAGGCTGGGCATTAACGAGTTAAAAGTTAAAATTAAGTTAAAAAGTTAAGTTCATTTTAATTAAGTTACTTAACGCGTTACTTTTTTTTTCAGATTAAATTTTAACTTAATAAGTTATTTTTTTTTTATTAAAATCAACGTGTAACTTCAAGTTAACTTTATACAAAAGTATCTAAATTAAGTTAAATTAGTTAGAAGTTATTTTCTGATTTCTTATTTATGTATGGGTTTTAAAATGACGTGTTGTGTTTTTATTTTTACATGTATACCTACACTTTTTCAGGCAGAAGAAGTCCCGAGTAGTTTTTTTGAGCATAAAGAATAACCATCCTTTTTTAACTTTTTACGATATAATAGGTATATCGACTTTTTTTCTTAATTAAGACATTTTAACTTTTAACTAAGTTAAGTTACTTTTTTTTTCAAAGTTAACTTTTAACTTAACTTAGGTTATATTATTTTCAATTAACTTAACTTAACGAGTTAACAAATATCGTTAACTTGCCCAGCCTTGCCAATAAGAGCACCCACCCTCTTTATTACATGAAGCGATCGTTTCAGTTCATGTATAGGTTCGGCGCCACTGTATTGATGTTACAATCAGTGGTGGATTTATGGAGGGACGCAGGGGGACGTAGCTACTCTTCATTTTTTTCATGTTTAACAGCGTACCCCTTAATTTATTTATCAAGGAACGCAAGGAACGCAGTGTTTGTTTTAATTTTAATTTAGCATTTTTAAAAACTATAATTTTTTTTTTTTTTGGAAAAATCGTGAAATTACAAAAATGAATGTTTTTTGTCCTTATCACATAATAAGATTTAGATAAAAAACATGATATAAAATGTTGAAAAGTTGATCTTTTTAAATCATATTGGTATCGTATAGGTCAGTGATGGGCAACTCAAAGTAACTGGAGGGCCAAATTTTGAAACTTAAAATTATCGCGGGCCAGATATAAAGTTGTAATTTTTATTATTACTCGAAATAAATTCATTAATATATATTTTATGTCTATGATAAGAACTAGGTAATATCTTTAAGTTTAATATATTAAATTTCTCCAAGATACAATTATTTACATACCTAGCTATTTTTACTATATATTTGAAGTAAATTGTAGTAAAATTTTTGTTGATAAAAATGTCCAAAGACGATCCGGGCCGGATAAAAAGATGTGGCCCGCGGGCCGCCAGTTGCCCATCCCTGATATAGGTAATAAATGATCTTCATTATCCGTGAATGGCTAAAACCTAAAAGAACGGCGAAATCAATGCGATACCGCCGATAAACTTCATTTCGGTCTACATCTACAACTTCCTTGATTATTCATTTAAAAGAAAAATTGTTAAATTATTTTGAAAGATGAATGCTTAAACTATGCCATCTTGAAAATATGTTACCCAACAACGATGTAAAAAAAAAATTTGGATTTTTCTATTCTATTCACGTTATATAATAATCTAAAATGTTTTTAAAAATGTCTCCTGGTGAAGAAACTTTGGGTTAGGGGGTACGGGGGACGAAGTCCTCCATCAGGGCTTATTTTTTCTTTAATATGTCCCTGATTTTTTAACTAAGCTCAGAGTCCGTCCTTGTTTTTTTTTTCCAATTCAACCACTGGTTACAATGATTTTGACGCGTTTCTACACTGTACGGGAAAGTGCTCCAAACGGTCCGCGCCTACCCGTTTTTCGGTGAAAAATTTTGTTTAGTTGATAGATACTTTAAAGAGATCCGTCTATCGATTTTCTCAATAGCTTTTTTTTAGCACCTAAGGAAAAACCACCGAAAAATCGTTACATTAGAGCGTTAAAAACGCACGTTTCGTGAAAATCGATTATGGTTTTGACTAGCTTATGAGTCAAGACATAATAATATATTCCGGTCGTAGACCGGAAAAGCGGCCCGTGGCACAGTTTCGGATTTAGTTCTTTGCCTAAAGGGGGGGGGGGAGGAGGCAATATTTTTTAATGTATACATACATATATATATATATATATACGTATAGGTTTTGATGGAAAATCGACGGACGAAAACGGATTCGGTTTTGCTTATTTGCCATTTCAAAACGAGATTTCTCGATTATATACCGGCAGTATACGCGCCTGTAAACAGCTATTTCTAGCAATTTATAACTTGTTACGCGTACAAATCTCGTATTATATACTTTTGGAAAAAAATTGCAAAAAAAAAAAATGTATTTACACAGTTACGCGTATATATATAGTGCGAAATGTCTTGGGCGCAGGCATACCACTGTGCCGCCCTAAATGCCCCCTAAATGCCCTGCCGTGACAAAAAGTGACATAAGAACAGGCAATGAGAAAATTCGAATTATCGTAAAAATAATATCATGTTATTAAATTAATTGTAATAATAACAACATAAATCTGCGTACACGCTTACCGTATCGTATCGTAACGTATAACGTCCTGCTATACGATATCGCAGCGCAGTGGTCGGAGAAAAAAAGATCCGCTGAAGAAGAAAAAAAAAAAAAAAACAAAAATATTAAACGTAAGCTATTTGATATAGATGCTAAAACCAAGAAAGAAAAAAATAAATCAACAAGAAAACAAAAATATAAAAAAAAACAGCAGAAAAGGAAGATGAAGAGGACTCATCGTTTTGTATGATTTGTTCCGAGCTATATTCAAGAAGTAAAAGTGGTGAAACATATGGATCCAATGTTGTAAGTATAAATTCTTCTGGTCTCATGAAGCTTGTACTAAAAGTAAAATTACACCGCTTATTGTATATGTGATATAATTGTGAGGCGGCTGATAACGAATGAAAATCTTAAATAGCGGGTGATTCATTATGAGGTACTGTTTTTAGAAGGGTTTTTTTTATTGACCGATAGCGCATGAATCGTGTAGTCTTGTCATGGTATTTCTGTTCAAGTATTGTTGGACGTTTCGTCCATAGAATACGAATATTTCATCATGGAAAGACTTAGTACAGCACAGCGTCTACATATTGTTCAGCTCCATTACGCAAATCAGCGTTCTACGAGGAAAGTGTTTCGTGCGCTTAGAGCGACTTATGGTCCACATCATAATCGCCCGGCCGAACGCACAATTCGCACAAATACCATCGAGAAATTTGAAACCCAATTTTCATTGTTGGATAATACGCGACCAAACAGCGACCACATCCAGCTCGTAATGAAGAAAATATAGCGGCAGTGGCTGCGAGCGAGTGTACGCGATGACCGCGATGAGTCGATTCGGCGCCGCTCTCAACAGCTTGGCCTGTCGTATATGCGAAAACTTGGCGTATTTTACGTAAAGATCTTAGCTTAATAGCATACGAAATTCGACTCGTGCGACAATTGAAGCCAGCTGACCTTCCGAATCGTCACCGTTTCAGTATTTGGAGAAGATCCACTGTTTTCGACCAAAATTTCGTTCGGTGACGAGGCCCATTTCTGGCTTGATGGCAACGTCAATACGGCAAAATTGCCGTATTTGGGCTGAATAGCAACCCCCGAAGAGATTCAATAGAGCTGCCATTACATCCAGACAAAACAACGGTTTGGTGTATGGTTTATGGGCTGGTCGAACCGTCGGTCCATATTTCTTCAAAAATGAGGTTGGTCAAAACGTAACTGTAATAATGGCGACCGTTATCGCGCAATGATAACGGACTATTTACTGCCTGAAATTGAAACCCGTGATCTCGACGAAATTTGGTTTCAACAAGACGGCGCTACTTGCCACACGGCCCGTGAAACCCTGGCTCTATTGCGAGGAAATTTTGGTGAAAAGTCAATTTCACTTTTCGGACCAGTGAATCGGCCGCCTAGATCATGTGATATTACACCTCTAGACTTTTTCCTTTGGGGCTACGTAAAGTCCAAAGTCTACACGAATAAGCCAGCACACAATTGAGGGATTGGAAGCCAACATAATTCGCGTCATTGGCCAAATACCACTCGAAATGCTTGAACACGTCATCGAAAATTGGAGCTTCAGAATGGACCGCATCTTAACCGCAGTTACGGCCAACATTTGAAAGAAATTATTTTTAAAAAATAAATGTCAAGAAATGTTCTTTTATATGATAATAAAAATTGAGTACCCAATAAAATTAAAATTTTTATTTTTTTTTATTTTTGAAAAAAGTACCTCTAAATGAATCATTATATGATAATACTAAACTATACTATTTGTAATAACAATTAAGTACACGACTATTGAGTAAGTATAAGGTTTTATTTAAAAAAAAAAAAAGAAAAAAGAAAGTAGTTATTCTAATTATATCTGTAAGTTGTTTCTTCTAACAATGTTTAACTACTTTTTATTTATCGATGTTGTATGAGTTTAATTTTTATTCTTTATTAGGTAAATACGGGTATGCTATTTTAAATTGAAAAAAATTATGAGACTGATGATCAATGAAAATCTTTAACATTATGTGATAATATTTTACTATTTAAATAATAAAGATTAAGTAAGATTTTATTAAAAAAAAAGTCAAGTAATTCCTAATTTTAATTGTAAGTGTTTTTTTCTAACAAAGTTTACCTACTTTTTATTTATCTATGTTGTATAAGTTTAATTTTTATTCTTTATAAAACGATTAATATATATATATTATAAATTATCATTAATTTTATCTTTATATTATACCTACGTTATTTTAAATTGAAAAATATTATGTGTTACATATATTTGTCCATGGCACTGTTACAATTGTCCCTGTACGGGGTACAATTATTGTAACAACTTTTTTTTTATTTTTTATTTTTTTTATCAAACTCTATTAAATAACCCGTGAAAGTTAAGGTATAATGCAAAGATATTTATTTACACAATTGCAGTTGCTTAAACGGCCGAAATAATATTTAATGCACAATATTTATAGTGAAACGTTTAAATCTTTTTAGTTATTCATCATTATGATATACTCCTTCCCTTAACTTCGAACATCATATCAACGTTACCGTTGGTAAAGCCCTTAAAGCATTGGGTTTCATCAAACGCGACACAAAATCTTTTACCTCGGCCAGTTGCCTTCGCACCCCGTATTGTTCCCTAGTTCGATCCATACTAGAGTATGGTGGTGTTGTTTGGCATCCTCATCTTGCAAATGATCAGTCGAGACTACAGAGCGGGTCCAAAACAAATTTTTATCATATGCTTCATACATCCTCGAGATAAATCATCCTCCCCACGATTATTCGCTCATTCGTAACACTTTAAAAATTCCTAGTCTTTCCACCAGGCGCCTCGATGCCGATTCCAACTTCATTTTCTCCCTTCTAAATGGTTTCACAGATGCTCCTGATCTCCTTTCCAAAATTCCCTTCCGCGTTCCTTCTCACAGCGCCAGAAATCACCAGCTGTTCGCCGTGCCAACTCACAAAACAGCTTACGGTCACAATCATCCCGTTCGTAGAATGTCACGCCAAGTAAACCTGTTGGACCATTATTAGCGTTATTCGGTTCTAAATCTTCTTTTTCTTTTTCTATATAAATCTGTATTTTTATGTGTAAATATTTCCGTTTTATCACATTTAATTTGTTTTTGTAATCTTTATATATATATATATATATATATATATACAATGTACATTATTATAATTGCCGATTGGCGTTAATTACAAATAAATAAATAAATTATATGAAAAATGTTACATCACACAGCGTTCCAATATATATATATATATCGGTTACACGCCTACACCGGGATGATAACTATACTTCACGCAGCTATAACTTCACTACGGCCGTGACTTATGTTTTGTCGTCGTTTCAAGCTCTTGTCAATTTTCGCCTTTTCTCGGTCTCATTATAACGACTACATTTCATTTCACAGTCATCGTTCGAAAATTCGATTTCTCCAATGTTCGATTTTTGCAATTTTTTTTTTTTTTTGGATTGTCGCGTAATCACGATATTTGCATTAAAAAAAAAAAAAAAAAAACACGTCTACGGATTTTTCGTTTTCATATCCATTTGAGAATATCGTAGAAAAATTAAATGAAAAATAAATTATTTAAAATATCTATAATTATCTAACACATAGCCGATTTTATAAGTCTTATATTATAAGTTGTTAAAAAAATCGATTTTTTTTTTTTTTTTTTTTTAATGAAAAAATGAAAATTATAAAAGGCTCTAGACAATACTGTTATAAACTATAACTATGTAATTTGCTTTTTATCTCGTATTTCTAACATGTTCGTCGATTGATAAATACGTAAAATGCTAATATGCGAGTTTTTCATCGATTCCCCGAGAAATCGGAAGGGATTCGAAGCAAAAATTCTTCCTTTCAAACGGATTTTTCGGTAACTATGTACACCTCATAATATTTTTAATCGATTGGCCTTGAGTTTTGCGGTTTAAACTTCCTTGGACGGACAAAGGGATCGAGCGAGCGAAAGGAATCTCGGCAACGAATGTCGGCGGTATTCTGAACTATATATACTTGTATATACCGTCCCATATCGTTATTACGTATATGTTGTCAGGCCCGCGACCGCCTCGAGACTTCTACGATCGCTCGAACCCAATAATTATCCGACACGCTCCCCAGAGCTAATCTGATCATTATCCCGATAAAGATGATACTTTTTTCACCTAAATTGTTTTCTATGTGGCTAGAGGCTACTCACGTCGGACGCTCGGGCACACTTAAAGGGTTAATATTTTGAAAATTTCCCAAAAACTCGTGTGTTTATACCCAATCCTGCTACTTTCTAAAATCTCATTTAAATCTACTGGGCTATGATATTGCGGGATTATCGGCGTCAAATTCATCATTTCCAGATTTATACATTTCATAGTTTTATCGTTCGAAAATACGTAATTTCAAGTACAATCTTGTGTTCGAGATCCATATTATACGTCGGTTTTCGAATAATGTCGATTCCAAGGTTCATTGGGTATTTTAGGTATTTTAGGTATTTATTCAGTATTTCAACATTTTATAGCGCAACATTATGTTCGTAAATGAAATACACACTCCGAAAATAAGAAATTAAGAATAATATTTCGTTAAAATTTGTAAGGTAAACACCATTGGATTATTATCTATAGTCATACACATTATTATATATTCCTACCATCTGCCTTTATATACGGATTTTAACCTAAAAAATATATACTTATATATATATATATATATATATATACTACCTACTAAAATTTATTAATAATTATAATTAATTTTTCAATAGATATTTAATTATGTCTATTATTATCAAACCAGAAATACTTTCAGGTAAAAATAACTGTTTTGATCGTACTTTAAAATTTTTTTTTTTCCTAGCATATTTTATCGGACTTGACGTACCGAATTCGTAAACTATATAATCGCGAAAACGGTTGTTGTGAATCGTGTTAAATTATTCTATAATATGTACAGTTTTCGCATATTTTTCATTTACTGTATATATTAAAAACTAAAATCGCGGGGGAAAAAAATGGATCGACTGTTTATTGAGAATAATGAATAGATCTCCCAAGTAAAGTTGTCAGTATTAGTTATAGGAAACTGTAACGACGATATTTTTTCCGATAGGTGTTTATTTATTTTCTTTGAACTTTTCGACATAATAATAAACGCATTAAAACGATTTTATGTAACACTACTAAACTGGATAAGAATGATTAACTGACCCGTTAAAACATTAAAAAGTATCAAATAAAAAACACGTTTCGGTTAATCCCCCGGTAAAATATTAAACCAGTTTGTCCTTCAAAAAAAAAAAAAAAAATATAATAATAATAAAATGAATAAAAAAAATAATATTATTAGGCTTATAAATTGGTAGTATTTATGAGATTATTGTTATGATTTTATAATATATTATTATGCGTATAACATACCATACATGTATAATATGTTTATCTATTTAATAGGTAGTAGAAAAATAGTATTTTACGTTTTAAAAATCGACTGTTTATAGAAATAATAAAAATAAACTTCTATTCGCACACGTTTAGTTGTATTTTTAGACTGTATATGATTATGTTAAATTCACGGGTACATAAGTGGGTATATTTTTTGAAATAATATTGTTTTATTTTATTATGAAAAATACACTTCAGAGCCCCTGAAAAAATAATCGAAATTTTGGTTTCCATACGTCTTATTGGCTTGGCCAGGGCTGCGCCAGATTTCGGAATATCCAATTGTTCCGGAATCCTATAGACTTCAGTATGAATAATATTGAGATTTTACATTTTTACCCGAAAAAAACATTGTTGTAAGTTTTCAAATTATTTTTAAACGGTCGATCGACAGAAGCGCATAATATGATATTTTAACATGGGTTACCTCTATATATACATATGAGTGTTACAATAATTCCCTCAAAATATGCAGTATTATTACTTGGAATTGCGCAAAATCAACAACTTTTATAAATTAAAACTCTAATGTTAATATTTATCGACAAAAATGATTTCTCCGAACAGTATATAGAACACTTTAAAAAGTGTTTAATAAACAAAACGTCAAACGCATAACGTATGGGCGTAGTCACTCGAATCTCGGTGTTATTGTTATTATTAATCAGCTTTTAAACGCAGTTTAGTGACATTTCGGACAAGTCGCAGCTGATTACGTTTGACACGAGCATACGATATCGTACGGGAACGCGAGTATACGGTATATATAGTATTGTTATAGAGGCTCCGTTGTCAATCAAACCGGGTTGTTTTGACAAGTTATCATGCAGTTCCCGAGATTTCGAGACAACTACGCTCGGGAAAAGCAAATGCGAAAAAAATGAAACAAAAAAGGGCGTCAGACAAATCGAAAACCTAACCGCCTTTTGGAGTAGTAAACCCTTCTGTACGGTAAACGCGGCCACGCGCGGTTAGACCGAGTCTTATGCTATTACGGTCGGGAAAAAATTTCACGTGTACCGATAGCGAAACGTGAAAGACTTGGGGGGGGGGTGGGAGGAGGAGGGGAAGTCGAAGAAAACGGGAATGGAATTTTTCGCTCAAAATTACGGTGTAATTTACTTTTGTCCCGTTTTTGACGAAATAAATTGTGGTAACCCTAATGTAAATATCTAAATACATATATTATATTATCGTGTCCTCGAACACGCGCTGTACACGTGTATATTATACATACACACGTCATAAATATCAATATCGGTGAAAACCCGAAAATCGCGCGGCGTCCGTCGCCGCACCACAGATTGAACGAAACCGGATCGTGCACTCGGGCTCAGAATAATAGAATCGTGAATAAGATGCTGTGATTGGGTGCCCGCTAAGTGGCGTGTCCAGTCACAATGAACACGTATTTTATTGTACCTAACGCTTCGTTTACAATAGGTTTGCTACACTGACCGATTTAATCTATAGGTAGACCTTGAACCACAGAATAGAATATTAAATCGGAATGTACACTAAATGTAAACAACAAAAAAAAGGCAGTCATCTTCCCATTTAGCAATATTGTTATCAGCTACGTAATACGTTATGATAACATGGTCTGATTTTCAAAACAGTTTTTCGTTCGACGAATCTGGCACTTTTCTGTTTTTAATTTTGTATTAAATTGTACAATTATTTGTCTAATGTAGGTATTTACAATCTAATGTATTATACAAATTAGATAATATACTGTTAAAAAAAAAAAAAATATTTTATTTTTTCAATAGATTTTTCCTAT